>CAUYQG010301344.1:0-10591 GCA_963574415.1 Tarsius wallacei | reverse complement strand
TGGAAGACTGAGGCGGAAGGATCGCCGGAGCCCAGCAGGTCGAGGCTGCGGTGGCCGGGAGCGGCCACTGCACTCCAGTCTGGGCGACAGAGTGAGACTCCAACTCAAAAAAAAAAAAGAACTTTCCCTTTTGCATTGGAGACCTATTTAATTTCAAATCTTGGCACTATGCTGACATAATATAGCTACTTTAATTTTAAAGATCAAGAAAGAGGAGCCTGTGGGTGAAATCTGAGCCTATTTTTTGCTAATTTGGAATAAGAAAGGGAAGGGTTTGAGGATGAATTATTGAGTTAGCATTGCTGCCTAAATTTACGATATTAGAGTCTTACCGAGGAAAACATAACTTCTTTTTTCCTTTCCTTATATTTAAGGCATTTTGGTGGCTCTTATATTTATTAAATGTAGGTTTCTTTGCTGATTCCTGTTTTCCTCACTTTTCCTTGTATATGGACTATCCGTATGTTCGGATGTTATTTTTTAATTATGGAAGTTGCATGTTCTCCAAAACAAAAAAGATGATGTTCCATCCCTGCCTGCAAAGTCCTCCTGTTTTGAGGAAGAAAGAGACACAAAGCTCAATTATTGCAGTGTTGTAGAGTGAGAGTTATAAGAGCGTAGGCTGGTGATAGCAGCTCCTGGCCCCTCTTGGGGGTTGTATCTGGGAGCATGAACAGGTCTGAACCAAAGGACAAGGTGGGGAAAAGTCTTTGAGGTCATAGGGCGTGTGCACAGGCCTGGAGCAGAGAGAGAACACTCTGGGTCTGGGGGCCTGGGGAAGTATGACTGGACAAGGGCATGGACAGCTTTGAGGGGCAGGCAGGCTCTAACCCGTTTTGTTAAAGCTCTCGGTGTTTAGGAGCTGATTTTTTTTTTTTTTGAGTCGGAGTCTTACTCTGTCACCCAAGCTGGAGCACAGTGGCACGCTCACGGCCACTGCAGCCTCACCCTGCTGGGCCCAGGTGATCCTTCCACTTCAGCCTTCCAAGGAGCTGGAACGACAGACGTGCACCATCACACCCAGCTAATTTTTTGGTTAATTGTAGAGATGAGGTCTTGCCAAATTGCCCAGGCTGGTCTCGAGCCCACGGGCTCAGGCAATCCTCTCACCTCTGCCTCCAAAAGTGCTGGGATGACAGGCGTGAGCCACCATGCCCGGCCTGGTGGAGGGCTGATGTACTTAGCAGTATCTGGCCTCCGCCTGCACTCACCACGACTTTTCCATACAAGGGCAGAATCCATATTGAGAGCTGGTGCTTAAGCGATTTATTTTCTCAATAAGCTCACTGTCACAGCAGTGTCTGTGGTAGAGAAACAGAAGACTACGTCCAATAAATCCGTTATTCTCCAGTTGTCGGACTCTTGAAGACTTAAATGTGAATGCCTGACTGGCTTCCCATTTTCTGCCCTCACATACTCTGTGATTTCTTCCTTGTTACTTCAGGATCAGGATGTAATCATGGATAAGTGAGAAAACTTCCAGTGAGAAGATCCCCAAATGGCCCTGAAAATTAGATAAGCTTGGCAAAAATGCACCAAGTTGCAGATAAGCATTTAGGTCTTTAACAGCATACAGTAGTACAAGTGCATCATAATTATTGGACTCTGTGAAAGACCCTTGAATTGTTTGATATGCAGTGTTGCCATGGTGATGTACATTGCCATCAACCCGATGCTATGATAGAGCTGAGACCTGACTTTGTGGGTGGGGAAATGGTACATACCAGACTTCTAAGAGAGGTTTTAAAATTTATGCTCTTCCGCAAAGAGTTTAAGTACATTCGAGCATGTTTTGGCTTTCTCTCCTTCTGCTCACCATTTTTTCCCCTTTTTAGTATAGAGGAGAACCTTTCATTCGGGTCCAGATGAGATTTAGTAATTAATGTGCAAAACAGCTGGGGTCTGCTAACTCCTGGGCTGAAGCAGAGGAGCTATTTTGGGGCATTTTTCTCAGCAAAATAATTGAGAGTTTAAAAACTGAAAAATCATTGGCTTCTTGCCCTGTTATATTTAGAGTAATCCTGATAATAAATCGGTAACTATGGGTTTCACCGAGGAAGGGCACAAAATAACTGACCCAAGTAATTTACAAAACAGATGTCTTTAGTTGGTTTAAAGTCAATTCTCAATACCAGATTTAAAGAAAGCATGTGGCGCCCAGTGAAATCTTCCATTTTAGAGGGGTTTTTTTTCCTGTCATACAATTCTTCCTACCACATCTGAACTCTGAAACTCTTGAGAAGAGGTAAAGTCACTCCGATGATATCATATTCATAATATTTAACCCACTGCACACAGGAATTCTTTGGATAACCAATTAACTACCCAACCCCATATTCTTTTTTTCGGTAGTTGGAGTCTCACTCTGTTGCCCAGGCTGGAGTGCAGTGGCACGCTCACGGCCACCCCAGCGTCGACCTGCTGGGCTCTGGCGATCCATCTGCCTCAGCCTTCCAAGTTATTGGAACTACAGGCACGCGCTAGCATGCTTAGTTAATTTTTTATTTATTGTAGCCACGAGGTCTCACCAAGTTGCCCTGGCTGGTCTTGAACCTGTGGGCTCAGACAATCCACTCGCCTTGGCCTCCCAAAGTGCTGGGTTTACAGGCTGAACCACCAAGCCTGGCCCCATGTTCTTTACTTGCTTTTTTACTTGCCCTTTATTTCGGTGGCTCCCAAGTGGTGGTCAGAGACACATAGGGGGTCTATGAATGAGCTTTTGGGCATCCTTTGAAAATTGTACCTAGGTATGTGTGCTGTTTGGGAGGAAATGTCATCCAATTTTGAAGACTTTTTTGTGTTCTACTGGATCCTGCCATTCCCCCTGGCCCCCAAATCTCTTATCCACACGGGAAATAAAGCCCAGTAGTAAAATACAAAATAGCTCCTGAAAGGTTTTCCTTTCTGGCTCTTGCTGAGATGGTGGAAGTTCTCAGAGGCATCCCAATGGAATCACAGGGAGAAGTAAGTGTGAATGTGGTGGACTACTTAATTCTGTCTCATCTCCTGTCTTTACACTAGTCTTAAGGTCACCCAGAGGAGAACAGAGACTCTCCAAGACTTCCACGTCCTCATGAAGGAAAGAGGCCAAACACTTCTGCTTACAGATAGTATTCTAGAGCCAGGACAGGCTACATAATTTGCAGGCCCTTATGCAGAGTGAAAGTGCTCATCTCTTGTTCAAAAAAGGATTTAGAATTTCAAGACAGCAAAGCAGTAAACCAAGCTCAAGTCTCTTCTAAGTGCAGGGTCTTGGGGGACTGCACGGTCACCCTCTCATGAAGCTGGCCCTACCCAGAGCAAACCTCTTTACTTTCTGAAAATAACCAGTTTAGCTAGTAGCATGGACCTGCCTTATGGAACTCTCATCCTCAGAATTTTGTTTTGAGGTGATTGGCCACAAAACCTGATGGATGCCCTGCCTACCAGTTAGAATGGGAGAGGGGTTATGATCATCAGACCTGTATGATACCTGGTTTTTTAAAAAATTATTTTATTCAAGGTCATGTTTTGGAATTAGAAAAAGACATTTTTTTTTCACCTAAATTAAAAGATGTTTCACCCAACTGTGTAATCTCTCCTTACTGTTGGTTTCCAGTTTATACGAACCAGTAGCATTTCTTCCCTTGGATCCTATTCCTCTAAAATAAAGCACTTTGTGAACTGAATGCATTGTCTCTGTGACCTTCTTGGGGCATCACAGGCTTTGGAAATTTAGACACTGATCTCTGGTGATGTGAGTTCAGGTTCTCAGTTAAGAACCTGGCCCACCTTTTTGTTGGTATTCCCAGGGGGTTTTAATTAATTGGGGATTAAGAGGATTGAGAGCTGTGGTCCCTGGGTCTAAGAGGGTTTGAACTCTCAGGGATTGAGTTCTCACCTGACAAAGTCCAAGAAAATGGTGTAATCGTACTCTTCCGGAAAGATTAGTTTGCACCAAAATGATGTTTTTGCTAAATCTGTAATCACTGCTTTCTTTAGAACCATCTCTCTAGCCACATTTTCAGAATCTGGGATTGCCTTTCTGATGTGGGTACGATGAAGTGTGCTGAGGAAGCTTCTGGACCAAGGGAGTTGAAAGGAGACAGGCTTTTGAAATACAAGGTCAGGCTCCAAGTCAAAGGCCAGAAGAGATACCTTCCATGTTAGCAGGCAAGAGGTGCCGTGGACTGGTGGACCTTACAGAAGCCATGGCTGTAAAAGTCAGAGCTTTGCAAATCTGCCCTGATGTCATTCATTCATCTTTACCAAATCCCCAGCACTGGGACCATGTCCTGGCGGGGATTTATTTACTTATGATTTTAACAAAAATAAACAACTCTGAGCCTCTATCCCTTGGGACCACTCAGCTTTCTTGTTTGAAGTATGAATTTGGGGCTGTTTTTTTTGGTTTTTTTTTCTTTTTTGTGGGCCCGAGTTTGGTCCTCTCCCTGACTTGACTTGTTCAGTCATCTCTTCGATACATTCATGCCCACCCTCCCTGCTTGGAGGAAACTCTCTGTTGCCAAAATAGGGGGCTGTTTTTCTACTTTCTCCCTCCCTCTCACCCATTGTCTTTGAGTGGGGTGAAAAGGTCTTCAATTTTCTCTTTCTCCCTCCAAATTTGGCTATTAATAACTTTTCAGACCTTGTCACGCATAGACTCCCACTCACTCCAGAGGGTGTTTTTTGTTTGTTTAAGGCAACGTGTTTCCTGGCCTGAAAACCACGTTTCCCAGAGTAGCCGTGATGGGATTATTCCACTCTTACCTCCTACTGGCCACATCTTGACTTCTGGCTGGAGATGGAAATTATTGGCAGCTCTGCGCCAGCCTGGAGTCACACTGCACCGCCCCGGTCTTACTGGGTGGGTCAGTGACTACCTGGGGCGATCACCTGGTTACTTGTCGATTGCGATGGAGTTAGAATCTCTTCCTCTTCATGACTGAGGAAAAAAAATGACTAAGTAAACGCTCCTCACTTTCTATCCTCTCTTTCACTCTGGAAGGAGAAATTACCCTTTTGAACTTTGCATGGGATAGAAATGAACTCTGTGGCGGTCCAGCTCATGTAGATTTGTTTCCCACACTGCTTTTCGAGAGTTTTCCCCTGACTCAATGTTTTTTATGACTACATATGGTACCAAATTACCTTTTTTTTTAAAGAAAAGTGTTTGCTTAATGCTTTACTTCAATCATGACGCATTCCACACGTTAAGCCTGATGCTGATGCACCTTAAGCTAAAAAACAACTTCTATTCCAAGCACCACAGTATGAATTCTCACAAGCAACTGTATGATGAAATGTAAGTCAGTCAGCAGATTGCACTGTTATTTCAGAAGGCAAGGATTCTTGGGCTACATTCCTGCCCAGACCCAAGGCAGGCTCAGCTTACTCGATAGGTGTGCCAATACCCAGAGTTCAACATCTACTATAGTATGTGCTAAATAAATGCGTGAGGAAGTCAATGACTCACAGCTTTTTGAACAATCTTGTTCAGAATAGCATTTTGACCCCAGCCCTCTCCTGCACAGAGGAGCGTGGTGTCTCTCTAGTAAATGCTTGGCGTGGCTGTAAATCACGTTGAATCACGTAGTGAGAAACTTGTTTGTTTTCTCTGAATTTCTGAAAGAGAAAGTCTTGAGTCAGTGCTAATATGTCTTTGACACCTTCTCAGCTTCCCCGTTTCAGCAAGGAGTGAGGAGGCCTGGGGCTCCCAGCCTTCAGCAGACCCAGCATCCAGCTTGGGTGATGTGACATCTGATTATTGTATTATTTGACTTTCTTTTCTATATTTGATGAGGGTCTTCTAATCTTGACAGTTGTCACCGGTTTTCCAATTAAGCCAAAGGTTAACAGTTTCCATTCATTTAAAAAAAATTATTTTATTTTTGTAAGTGATGGAGTCTTGCTAGGTTGCCCAGGCTGACCTCAAACTCCTTGCCTCAAGCTGTCCTCCTGTCTTGTCTTCTGAAAATGCTGGGATCGCAGGCATGAGTCATTACTCCCAGCCAAAGCTTTCCATTTAAAATAATGTTAAAGATAAAGGGAAGGGTCAACCTAAATTAAGATATTAACTAAGTAAAATTTAGACTTATGAGGGTATGCCTCCTCCCCCAATCCCCAAACATACACTGTGTCTTAAAGCAGTGGTCTACAAGGGAGCAAGGTTTATGTAATAGTTCACAGTATCGACTAAGGAAAGGAAGATTTGTATGATGTAAACTCTCTTTGGCTCAGAGGGCATTTCTGTTTACCCAACCCATGTATAAAAATACCTCCCAACATATATTTTAGTCAGCAAGTATTCTACCATGGTAGAAATGATTTACTGAAACTTAGACCTTCTCCTGAAATTCAGCCAAAATTCTGATTTGGAAAACCAAGAAGTCCTATTTAGTTCCTGCCATCATTGTTAAATGACCCACACTGACTAGGTAATTAGTGACATATAAAGTTCTTTAATTCTCTCTTCTTTCGTTAGAATATCATGAGATTGTTTTTCTCTCCTCCACAACCACTCACTAAGAATTTGCTGAACTGAATATTTGGTTTTCAATAATCGGGGGAGGTCACCTTTTCCCTACCTCATTTTCTTCACACATGGGGAAAAGACTGTATCTTCCGTTGTGTCAGTGTTCCTTGGCAGGATAGCAATCGGCGTTTCTAGAAATTGAGTTTGTACATCTGGCAGCCAAAAGAAGCCTGTAGGTATTTTTTGAAGGAAAAGATATGTTTTGAGGTGACCACTCTGTACAGATTCTGTGAGGGTTTCGAAGTATTTGTAACCTGTTATTTTAGATGCTGGGCATGTTTGCAATTCCAGAGGTACAAAAATAAACTGTGTTTTCTTGGAAAATGTGTGTGTCTGGGATATGGGACAGGAATTGTAACCTTAAACAAGATTTCCAGGCGCTTACAGTTGAACCATGCCAGTAAAAATATGCTTATTTAGACGTTAAAATCCTAGGGTGCCCATGTAAATATCCTAAACAATGTGTGCTACATAAGCTTTCTTTGCTAATGTGCTTTAGCGTTGAATGTTTTTACTTCTGGCTCCTGCAGTGTTAATGTACTCCAGGGAAAGTTGAACTCAGATGGTGAGTCTTATTTTCCATTCAACACATTTGATGGTGTGTTTCTTACATTCAAGAGAATTGTTTCAAGTGTAGGTAGAAACCACATCACAACTGATAAGATACAACTCCTTGCTGTTAATACTCATAGCCACTTACAAGTTCTGGTTGGGCAATTAGAAGAGAAAAAAGGGAGCAGGTGTATCCGTCACCACCGACTATTCACTCATCTGCATATTCAACAGGCATCGCTTGATCATTTATCAAATCGTTCATCCTCAAAGCTGTATGATAGAAATGGAGAGAACAAAGGGAAAGTCAGGGACTCTTGTTCCTGGAGCCTCAAAAATCAGGATAAATTGCTTCTTTTGTCAAGATGTGATGCTCACAAAGTATAAAAAAAACTCATCCAAGTATTCAGTAAGCGCTTGTCAGAAGTGTATTTAACTCAGTCATGAAGGGAACAGTGGGATGACAAAGCTGATTCAAAGGAGGATATGAGAAAAATATCTAGGTGGATGGACAGAAAGAAAGAGAGAGAGAGAGAAAGAAAGAAAGAGAGAGAGAGAGAAAGAAAGACAGAGAGGGAGACAGGGAAAAATATGCTGGAATAAGATTGTAAAGTTAGATACAAAATGGTTAATATACTATAAGGCAATAAAACAATAATCTTTGAGGTTATTATTCATCTGGGCAGAAATCCTTTGCGCCTACACTGGACAAAAATTATGTGTAATTTCCAAGTCTTCTACCGTCTTTACAGAGTCTGGGTTCAATCAATAGTAAATAGTAAGTCAAACAAAGTTACATTTCCCGAGAGCTTAGGTGGGCTTGTCAGTCAATGCTGTAGTACAGTACTGCCCAATAGAGCTTTCTGCCATGATGAAAATATTCTATTTATGTGCTGTCTGATACAGTTGCCTCTGGCCAGACGTGGGTATTGAGCATTTGAAATGGGGCTGATGCCACTAAGGAACTGAATTTTTAACTGTCTTTACTTTTCATTAATTTTGATTTAAATAACCACATGTGATGAATGGCTACCAGCTTGGATAATACAACTGAAATATGCCATTAAATGGGCAGTCATTTTTCTGTCTTGTTTCCAATTTGGGATAATTTTTTTCCTAAACACTTTGTAAATTAAATTATATTTAAAATGCTGTGACAGGAGCTAATTGTGTAAAAGAACTTGGAAAAGACCTAATTCTTGCACGAAGCAAATAATTTTTTTCTTTCTTGTATAAAAACACCCTTCAATATTGGGTTTCCCGACAGCGGGCTCACCTGAAATTATTCTGTCCTGCAAGGAGCCAGTTATGAAGCTAAGCCTGTCTGGAGGAAACCTAGCTCTGTCTGATGTTTTCCAAGAGAATCTGCTTGGTATTAACTTTCCTTTTGCAAGATAATAACGATCATGTCTAGTTTTGATTAAAAGGGGCTTTTTGGATTGCAACAAAGGGAGAGCTATTGATATTTCACGAGGATTTTAAGGTTCACATAAGTTAACTTTTCTGCTGCCACAACTCCGTTACTCAAAAAGAGCAATCGAATCTATGATAAGGTGAGCTTTGATTTCTCATGGAGCTCAGTTTTACGTAGTTTTCTCATCTTCTTGCTTGCTTGCAGGGCTTTTTCCGCAGAAGTATTCAGAAGAACATGATTTACACTTGTCACCGAGATAAGAACTGTGTTATTAATAAAGTCACCAGGAATCGATGCCAGTACTGTCGACTCCAGAAGTGCTTTGAAGTGGGAATGTCCAAAGAATGTAAGTGGAGTCTCAACATTTTTTTCTGTTTGCCTTATCTCTAAATATGATTTGCTCAGATTCCAAAATCAAATCCTGAGGGACGTCTCTTGTGGGAATCAGACATGACACTAACGATCTAGCAATACCTTGCCAAAGGTAGGTATACATAGTGATGACATGAACATGGTGGAGTGGTGGAGATTTTCAGATAAACCTTGAGTGACAGCTGGTGAGAAGGCAGGAGTTGGGTGTTGTGGATGGCAGATGTGCATTCCAGAGCAATTGCGAACTCACTGTGTATTCCAGTGCCATTAGTGATTCAAGCGTATCGCAGAGCCACTTGGTGACTCTGTTTCCTCATCTCATCAATGGATAAGGATCTTTGCCTGTATCAGAGAGGATGAAATGAAATATAGGCATGGATGTAAACAGTAGTAATAATCTGCCCCCTTTTAGGGGGCAAAAATTATGTAACTTTTGTTGTGGAAAAAACATTTTGAAATTTAGGGCACTGGCATTTTCTCAATTTTTCACTTCCAACTCATCTCTTCCAAATAATCATCCATTTTATTCATGCAAAAGAGAATTTTTTAATAAATTAAAAATTGGCTAGTAATCCATAGACATCTGAGAATGAGGATTTGAAATATATATGCTTTAACAGAATATATACACTACAAAAACTAGATTATTTATATTCTCCCTTTGATAGATTCAAATGTATGGATAAGGCTGGGCACGATGTCTCATGCCTATAATCCTAATCCCAGCACTTTGAGAGGCTGAGGCAGAAAGATCACTAGAGGTCAGGAGTTCAAGACCAGCCTGGGTAGCATAGTAAGAGCCTGTCTCTATTTTAAAAAAACAAATGTAGAGAATAAGAAAGTGGCAGATGAGTGACTTGGCCAATGGATGGGTGCTTTTCTAGTTGTTCCATCACTGGGGGATGTGAAGGCCCGCTATGTGTGTGAGCCCTGGGCTAGGTGCTTGAGATGCTTGAGATATGGCTACTGCCCTCCAAGAACAGAAGACAGAAGAACCGACCACCCCAACCATGATTCGCCCATGGGGTTGGAAGAATTATGTTGTGACTCAAGGGCTCTTGGGTTTGGGAACTGGGAAGTGTGGTCCTGGGGAGAAGACATTGTTCAAGAGAACCCCAAATCTGAACAGGGCCCCAACTCCAAAGCCCATAATATGGGTCCTTCTTTGCAAATATTCCAGAATGATCTGGAGGCAGTGGTTTCACAGGCTTCACTGTGAAAGCAGAGAGAATGCCACTGTTCCGAGGGGACTCCATGGGAAGACTACCCCTCTGCCAGGTGCTGCCACTCAGGGTTGTGGCTGATGTTTCTTGGACTCCCAACCAGCCATGAATCTCCTGTGCCTTCACCTTCCCTCACTGTACTCAGATTTTAGTTTTCTTTTATACTCCTTGGGTGTCTACACTTCAGGGAGAATTTTGGGGTTGAGATCAGTTCACTTGACTCGGTATGCCAACCGTCATATTCTGTGTCCTGGCCACAGTCATCATGTGCGTTGTATGCCCATGGAACCGAGGCTGGTTCAGTGAGAGGGAATTCAAGACTCATGTATAGAATATTGGGACAGAAGCGCCCTCCCCTCCAGTGCATGTGAACAGGGAAGCACGTAGCCACAAGCACCCCTGGTAGTCCTCTTCCAACCCCCAGCTGTAGGACAAAGCAGGCACTGTGGATGGAAAACTGGAAAGACAGACAGAAGTCAGGCTCTTAATGGCATCATTGAATTGCTGAACCAGCCA
>CAUYQG010301328.1:0-37924 GCA_963574415.1 Tarsius wallacei | reverse complement strand
GGCGATCCTTCCGCCTCAGCCTTCCAAGTAGCCAGAATTACAGGCATGCGCTACCATGCCTGGCTGATTTTTGATTTATTGTAGAGATGAGGTCTTGCCAAGTTGCCTGGGTGGGACTCGAACCCGTGGGCTCAGGCAATCCACTCACCTCAGCCTCCCAAAGGCACGGGATTACAGGCTGAGCCACCGAGCCCGGCTATTTGCCTGCTTTTTAACCGGGTTTTTGTCTTTTTATTGTTGAGTTGTAAGAGTTATTTACCTATTCTGGATCCTTGACCCTTTATTGCATACTATTCCTCACTTTTTTTTTTTGAGTCAGAATCTCACTCCGTCACCCCGGTTGGAGTGCAATGGCACGCTCATGGCCACCGCAGCCTCAACCTGCTGGGCTCAGGCGATACTTCCATCTCAGCCTTCCAAGTAGCTGGAACTACAGACACACACCACCATGCCCGGCTACTTTTTAAAATTTATTGTAGAGTTAAGGTCTTGTCAAGTTGCCCAGGCTGGTCTTGATTCCATGGGCTCAGGCAATCCTCTCACCTCGGCCTCCCAAAGTGCGGGATTATAGACGTGAGCCACCATGCCCAGCCCCTCACTTTCTTTATGTCTCTGTTCAAACATCACCTTTCCAGAAAAGTCTCTCCAAAGCACCATATATATTTGAAAAAAAGACATTTTTCCCTAATACTTCCCAGTTCCCTTTCTACTTTATTTTTTCAAAGTATTGATCGCCACATAAAATATTATTTTTTTCTACGCATGCTTGTGTGTATGGTGGTGGTGGTGGTGGTGTTATACAAGACAGGACTTTGGCATTTTCTTTGTCTCTATTCCAGCACCCAGAACAGAGCCTAGCATATGTAAGTCCCCAGTAAATATCTGTAAAATGAATGAATGGGAATAGATAGAGCTGCCCAACTTTTTTTTTTTTAAGTCAGAGTCTCACTGTCACCCAGGCTGGAGTGCAGTGGCATGCAGCCTTGACCTCCTGGGCTCAGGCGATCCCTCCGCCTCAGCCTACATCACCACACCCAGCTAATTTTTGTTTTTTAAATTTTTTGTGGAGATGAGGTCTCACTATGTTGCTTCTTCTGGTCTCAAGTGATCCTGCCACCTCAGTCTCTCAAAGTGCTGAACAAGCATGAGGCGCCATGCCTGGTCTTTGCCTAACTATTTTAATAGGTGAAAATAGTATATTATTGTAGTGTTATAAGATGTGATTCTCTTTTTTTTGAGTCAGAGTCTCACTCTGTTGCCGAGGCTGCAGTGCAGTGGCATGCTCACAGCCACTGCAGCCTCGACCTGCTGGGAGAGAACACTTCATACTTTCTTTCGATTTTTTCTACGTTCAAAACTCTCTTTTACTTGGGCTGGAGTTCTACCAGCAATGCCCTCACTTCTTACCAGTGGGTGAAGTTATTTCCTCCACTATCAAGAATAGAGGTACCAGAGGTTTGGTTCTTGGACCAATAGTATTAGGATTACCTGGGAACTTTTTAGAGCTGCAATGTCTAGGGCTCTATCCAGAAGCCTGGGTTGAACCCTTCCCTCTGCCCCTATGTGATTCTGATGTTTGCTAAAGTTTGAAGTTGATGGATATTGTTGTGTTCCTGGCAGTTGGCCAGTGGGTGAACTTCCAAAGCAGCACATCCAAACAGGCATGAGGCTATTGTCCTGCAGAGATATTAAGCAGATAGACCTGCTCCCAGGGCCTATCTCAGATCAAGAAGAAACAGACAGACCATGACAATGACAGAGGAATCAAAATGGGACAACACAATTTCAACAGTATCTACCCAAATTGCTTCCATCTTGGGGAGTCTTTCCCTTGTTGACAGTGGGGCTTTGGACAAGCCCATTAATTTGGATCTTGTTCACATTTCATCAGAAGGCTGGGTGGAAATCGCATTGCAGGAAGGAATGTGGAGATCCTGAAATCTGGAGAAAAGCAAAGGCATCTAAAATGTGAGATCCTTGGCAACAGGACCGAGGCGTGAATGGGAGCGTGTTCTGGGTACAGAGCATGTTTATGAGGTGAACTTCTTCTGACCCAGCCATCTTGGCAGCCCTGTGCGCCAAGCCAGATAAAAGGTTTGCCTGCGTAAACAGAAAGAGCTGCCTGCTCCAAGACCCTCCACAACCCTTTGTGAGCTGAGCAAAATTGCTGTGGACACACCCCTCACCCTGCCTTCCCTTGAGCCCCAGCCGGGCACACACAAAGGGCACTCTGTTCCTTGCTCACTTTGCAAAGCTTTGTTGGTTGGGCTCATAATGATGTGGATGGTGATAATAAAATAATCGCTCACACTCACGGCTGCTTACGACTGGCCAGACACTCGGCTAAGAGCTTTAAGGAACCATTTCTCGTAAGACTCACAACAGTCCCATGAGATGGATACAGTTCCTGACCTCCTTTTGTAATTGAGCAAAATGGGACTCAGAAAAGTGGAGAAACTTGTCCAAGTCACTCGGGTAATAACACAGAGTTGGGGCTGCTCCCTGGCCCCTGATTTTGCAATTAAATCGCGGAGTCTCACATCAAGGATTTTTTTTTAAGGTAGGCTTTTGTTATTAGCCTTTAACAAAAGATAAACTACAGAAAAGATGAGAAAACTAAAGTTTAGAAAGATAGGTTAGTTTGTCCAAGATCATGAATCCAGAAGGTAGCAAACCCATGACTAGATAGAACACAGTTCTTTTTTCCACACTGCAATGCCCTCACAGCTTGCTTCTTTCTCTAATGCACCTGACTGCAGACCAAGCCTCATTTCCTGAGAGGTGCCCTTCTCACTGCAGGGCTGACTGAGGTTCTTGAGGGGTCAGGAGTCAGGAATTAAACACACCTGTTTGAATCTCTGGCTCTGACCTTGGGCAAGTTACTTTGCCTCTTTTCCCCATTTTCCCTTAATTAGGGTACAATTTACACATATTATTAAATTTAGGGGGTTTCTGTGTGCAGTTCTATAACTTTTTTCTTCTTTTGAGTTGGGAGTCTCACTCTGTCACCCAAGCTAGAGTACAGTGGCATGATCACAATGATCACATCTCAAGGCAGCTTCAACTCTTGAGTTCAGGTGATCCTTCCACCTCAGCCTCCCGAGTAGCTGGGACTACAGGCACATGTCACCACACCCAGCTAATTTTTTTGAGTTTTTGTAGACCCAAGGTCTCGCTATGTTGCGCAGGCTGATCTCAAACTCCTGGACTCAGGCAATCCACCCTCCCCAGCCTCCCAAAGTGCTGGGATTGCAAGCATAAGCCACCACGCCTGGCCACTTCTATGAGCTTTGTCAAATGTATACCAATGTCACGTATCTAGCCCCACAATCAAGGTAGAGAATCTTCTAAATGTTCCCAGCCTCCTTTATAGTCAACCCCTCCCCAACTCTGGCAACCAATGGTCTGCATGCAGTCGCTATACATGAGCCTTTTCTAGAATATCTTCTACACGAAATCAGTATGCAGCCTTTTGAATCTAGCTCCTCTCACTCAGCATAATGCATTCGAGCTGCATCCATAGTTTTGAGTATACCAGCAGCTCATTCCTTTTTACGGGTGACCAGTAAGGATTTCAGCATGGCAAAAAGCCAACAGAAACTGCCCCACTTAACTGGAAACGCACTGCCAGGCTATTGAGAACAGAAACTGTCAAGTCTTGGCTACTATCTTCAGGATGGCACAGCTGTCTTGGAGATGGTGGGAGTATAGGTGGCTAGAAATCAGGATTGAGTCTTTAATGGCACAAACACATCCCTTGGAGGCTTCCCAGATGATCTGAGTGGCAGCGGGTCGGGACTAGGAGCCCCGTGGTTTGGGCACAAGTGTGCCCACGAGCTAGAAAACTCTGAGATAGGCAGGTTGTGGAGGGTAGGGTCAGAGCCAGAACCCAAAACCAGCACAATTTAGGCCAAGTCCACCTTCTTCTTTCCCTTATCTCGGCAGCTTCCAAACTCATTCACAGGAAAGCAATATGCTGGCCCGACCCCACAATTCCGTAGGTTAAGGGAGAGGCTGATGGGATGGGAGGGCATTGTAGTGAGGCCTGATGATCAAATAATTCTTTGCAGGAATCTTGCTTTATAGCCTGAAGAACCAGGGCTGGGTCACAGCATTAAGGGGGCCCCATCTTATACCTACAGAATCAGAATCTCTAAACGTGGCACCCAGGCATCTGTATTCTTTTGGCAAAGCTCTAAAAAGGTGATCCTAGGCCAGATGTGGTAAGCTCACACCTGTAATTCTAGCACTTTGGGAGGCCAAAGCAGGACATCTGACTATAGCTTGAGACCAGGAGTTCAAGACCAGCCTAGGCAATGTAGTGAGACCCCACACCTCTACAAAAAATGTTTACAATTTTTTTTTTAAAAAAGTAATTCTGTTATGCAGCCAGCATCAAAAACTGCTCCAGAAGAGAAATAAACACATTGTATCCCAAGCAGTGGAGAGAATTGGGTAGAAACACATTTCTATATTCCTCATAGTTATCTAATAAATTCTTTGCTTTTCCTCTTCTGGCTCTGGTCTGTCAAAATTCTCTTGTTTCTTAATCATCTGCCACTTTAGACACATGCAAAGATATGTAGAACACATGTATCCACCTGTTAAATAAAAAAACAAGACAGCCAGGCTCGAGGCTTGTCCTTCTGTGCCATGTTCCAGGAGTGATGGCCAGGAATATGGTCCTCCGGGTCTCTTTTGCTCACCCACCCACATAAATTTGGCACGTTATATGTATGTTTTGGATATTCAGTGGCTGTTACTCATGGAAACCCCGAATCCACGTGAACACTCTTTCCAAAACCAGATGGAGTTTCCACTCAGAAAAATCTTGGTGTCAATGTCTTCGGAACAATAGCAAGTTACAGACAGGACCTGGGAAGCCTCCATGAAAGTGACAGCTGGCGCCACAGGCCAGGTGTTAGCTAACAAATGGGAGGTGCTCCTGGTGACATTTCCTTGTCTAGCAGGTCCCTAGTAGCCCTCTGTTTCTTACTTACAGGTCTCAAAGGGAGTGGGGGGTAACTTCCTCTAAAGCAGATCTTCTTTGAAGAGGATTTCCTCATTAAAATATAGGCAGCCCCAACCCAGACGTTTGTAAGAACGATTGGTGTCTAATTAGGGCAGTTTGATCGAAGATCACAGACAGCCACCAAACCTAGCTGGAACAAAAAGGGAAGTATCTGAGAAGAATACAAAACACATCTTACTGTCTTACAAGGCAGACGGTGCATCTGGATCTCAGTAAGGCTCATGACAGACTAGAACCAAGACCATAATGGCCAGCTACTCTGTTCCTATCACCCTCCCTACTCCCCAGGTTCATGGACTCTTCTCTAAGTTTCTCTTTCTCAGTTCAGTGGTTTCTCCAGCCTCAAAATCCAAGAAAGAATCTGAGTTGGTGGGCTGGGTGGAGCACGCAGCCATGCGACTGTGCTTCACTAAGCGCCTGACCAAGGCCTGGTACCTCACCCAGCGGGGCCACTTCTTCAGTGCCAATGAGGGCCTGGATGACTACCTGGAGGCCCGCGAGGGCATGCACCTGAAGGGTGTGGACTTCCAGGAGTCCCTCATGGTCTTTGCTGACCGCCCCTCCACCCCCCAGCCCACCCTGGTATGCCTGCTTCTGGGTCTTCTGGCTGGTGTCTGTGGCCATGCTGTCATGGTTGTTGCAGGTGGTGGCAGCCTATGGCCTGGTCCATGTGCACTACCAGGTGGAGAAGCTCTTCAGGGCCAGCTCACCCCCACTCAGGGCCGTGCCCAGCGGGTCAAGCTATAATCAGATGTCCAGCCCTGGTCCAGTCAAGTGAGGTGGTCGTCCATGCTGACACCATGTGACCTCCCAGCCCCATCATAGGTCATCGGACAGGGGCTGGAACCCCTCATGGGCATGCTGAAAAGAGCCACCTTTTATAATCTTCTTCATCCTCCTTCCTTTAGTTGACAGTTTCTCCTTGTCTTTTCCTCCATCTTGCTATCTTGTCATTGTTTATGAACCTGTTTCTTCACTGCATTGTAGATTCCTGAGGGCTGGGATCTCAGCCTCCCACAGGCCTGCATTTATCCAGTCTATCTTTATCGAGTGTTAATTCTCTGCAGGCCCTGGGCTGCCCTGGAGATGATTGCAGGAACAAGCATGCTGGGTAGACTTACATGGCTTGCATGCTAGCAGGGACAGCAGATACTCAATAGCTGTGCAGAGACTTTGCTCTGATCACAGCTGTTGACATTTTTTCCCCAAGTTATGGTCAGTATAGTCTCTTTAAGCTGAAAGGAGAGATAAAAAAGAGAAAGAACTTTATCATAAACCCACTCCTTGTCTAATGAGTCATTCAGAATGGTTAAAGTATTTAAAAAACTGTGAATAACAGTCATTTATTCAGACTCTGTCCATATTTTTCAGATCTCTGGGGTTTCCTTGTTTAAGGACTGTTCTCTCCCCTGGGGGTTGAGGGGAAATTGACAGGTAAGTCCCATCTACTTCCAGATCCTTACCACTGGTCCGCTCACAGCAGGAAGGCACCTAGCCATTGACACAGACAGTAGGCCTTTTATGAAGAGAAAATGCCCCTCACCTCATAGTAACGAAGTGTGACGCTGGGCCATGTGGAGGTCAGCATTTCTGTCAAGAACAGATCTAAGAAAAATGTCTGCTTGGCTACAGGAACTTTTGTTTTGTTTTTTGGTTGTGTTTTGCTTTGATTTGTTTTGTATGGGGGTTGCCTTCTGCTTTTATTTACCAATTTATTCACAAAATACTTCACATATACCAAAATTAAGAAAAAACCACCACACCCATACACCCTCATGTAATTAATCAAGCATGATGAAAAAACAGATGAGAATATTTGGATACTTTTGCTTCTGATTCCTCCATGCTGGTCCACTCTCTTTAAGAAATGGAGTGTTACAAAACAACTAAACACACCCACACCCCTTCCGCTGCCTCCCGCCTCAGAGGTAGCCCACATATTTCTAGATTTGTCATTGTTTGTGTGGCATCCATAAACAATATATATGAGTGTTTTGTGTCTTAAAAATATGCACAGATAGTATCTTGTGTGTATCCTTTTGCAAACTGCCTTTTCCACTCCTTGCTATATTTTTGAGATTTTGTGATGGTGTTGCCTATAAGTATTGTGCATTACTTTCTCTGTGAAACAATAGTCTATTGTTTGTAGAAGCCCTCGTTTATTCGTTCTCCTGCCGAAAACCACTGGCTAGTGGTTTCCACATCTTTTGCCATTGTAAATATTGCTTCAATAAACATCTTTATACATGTCTCCTTAGTCACATGGTCATGAGATTCTGGAAGGTGGACAGTTAGATGTGAAATTGCTGTGTAGCCACTTTCTAGGTAATTTCCAGCAAGTCACAACTTCTCTGCTGCTGCTTCCTCAACCACGAAATGGGACCCATCATACAGAAAATATGAGAACTAAAAATTTATACATAATAATTCCAGAAAGTGTTTCCAATACCCTACTAGAAAAAAAAATTCCCTTGTGGGTACAGAGTTTAGCCAGAGATATAATGGAAGCTGTGGAATTTTAGAATGTTCCTCACTCTAAAGATGATTGGCCTAGACCACTCTGGACCCTTGGCGTGCTCTGTGCCCTGGCCCCTCACCTCACAATGGCCATCCAGACTGTGACCCTCTCTCCAAGCAGTCCCCTTCCCTGTCCCCACCCATCCCAAGCTCTTTGGAGTCCACAGTCTGTCTGGATCTGCTTGGGGTCTGTCTGTGCTGGTGGCTTCAGTGCCTTTCCTTCTAGCCTGTGAACACCTCAGGCTGGTGATGGGTTTGGCCTGAAGTGGGGCTGGGAAGGTTTTTGCATTTGAGGCCTGGCCTGTAGATTCTAGATTCTCTTAAATTTTCTTCTCTCTCTCTCTCTCTCTCTCTCTCACTCTCGGTAATTTCACTTAATAATAGAACTATCGATAAGACCCTACATTTTGGAGTACAAAATTTGGACCGAATAACCCTTCTCCAAACACTTGAGGGAGCTGAATATAGTTTTTTAAAGTTTACTCTGAAAGTCAAGACCTCCAGAACTCATGGCAAAAGATCTAAGGCAGAAGATAAGTCTTATCTGGGGAAATTCCCAGACTTTTAAGCCAGCAGTATAGAGGACAGGAAAAGCATGCTGTGCTCTATAAATCTGCACTACCATAATTCCTAGATTGGCCCCCACATGTACCCCCGACAACACCCTCCAATTCCACATTAATTTCTTCCTAATGTACAACGTGCCCGAAGTGACAAGCTAAGGCATCTGGAGACCGAGCTCCAGGTTTCTCTCATGGGCTCAGCCACCCCTAGGAAGCTAATGAATGGCTGAGGCAGAGTTGCCAAATACCCAGGGGACTCTGGGGGAGGGACTTCCTCAGAGTTCAGAAGGGCAGCTGGGAGGGAGGCACAGAAATTGAAGAGGAAGTGGCTGGAATCCCTGTCTTGGTGACAAACAGTAATTTGGAGAGTGCTACCGAGAGAGGCAGTCGTGAGGAATAAGGCTCATCTTGGACACTCAGGGTTCAAGAACAATCCTGCCACCTACCTGCTGTTTGCCCTGATTGCCTGACTTCTTTGAATCCATTTGTCCACTCCATATTATGTTTTTGAGATTTATTGCTGTTGTTATTTATAAATATTGTTCATTACTTTAAAAATGTTCTATTGTCTGTGGAAACCCTGGTTTATCCACCTCCTGCTGGAAATACCCTCCCTTATGAAATGGAATGATGGTACCTCTCATAGAGCTGTGGTGGACATGGGGCCTGATACCAAGAAGGCCCCAAATATGCTTTTTCCCCACTGACCCTCTGCTGTAGACTCAGGTATATGAACGTGACAAAGTGGCTGCGGCCCCCTACACATGTCTTCTGCATGGTCTCCTACAGATATCGCTTATCTCATCCTCCCGAGTTGGCTCAGATACCTCCAGCCGGGCTTACCACGGAGGAGTGTGGCAATGAAGGGTGAAGGATCTGGAGCCAGCTTCCTGGGTTCAAGCCCCAGTTCAACCACTTACTAGTTGTGTGATCTTTGGAAAGATTTCCTAATTTACAACAAAGGAATAAAAGTAGCAATACCAACTTCAGTAGGTTGTTGAGAATGAAGTGAGTTAATATCTGTGCCTGTCACATAGTGAGTGCTCAGAAGTGATATTGACATACTGATATATTAATTGCTATTGATATAATGGTCAGTCCATCATTTGTCAGGGACTAAGAAATGGCAGGAGCCCTGGTGACACAAAAGTGAGTGAGCCAGCCCCTGCCTCCCAGGAACCACTGATCCCTGGGGAGAACTGGGCCAGTGAACAGGCAGACCATGGCAAGTCAGGGCTGTGACAGGGAAGCACATGGTAGTAGGGAATGTAGGACAAAGATGGGAAGGAGTTAGCCAGGCCAAGGAACAAGTAGAACTGACCAGACAGAAAGAGCAGTATGAGGACACAGGAGGAGGTTTGAGAAAACACTCATTCATTTAAAAAAACAAAGAGACAACAACAACAACAACAACGGGGGCGCGTGGTTCATGCCTGTAATCTTATCACTTTGAGAGGCCCGGAGTTCAAGATCAGCATGGGCAACATAGTGAGACCTTGTCTCTACAAAAAAGAAAAAAAATGAGCCATGCGTGGTGGCCCCACCTGTAGTCCCCATTACTCTTGAGGCCTAAGAGGAAGGATTGCCTTAACCCAGGAGGACAAGGCTGCAGTGAGCTGTGATCGTGCCACTGTACTGGAGCCTGGGTGACAGAGTGACCCTGACTCAAAAATAAATGCTAAAAAAATTTAAAAAGATCTGAGCACCCCCTGTTCTAGGCACTGGGGAGACTGCTATAAGGCAAAGCTCTGTCTCACTGTGGTAGCTCACACACCCCACTGCCAAGCGCCCCCACTTCCCTGCCTGCTCTACACTTGTTAACTACGAGGCACACACAGGCATAACCTCCATGTCACACCTAGGCCAACGGAGGTACAGGCGGCTCTGGGTGGGAAACTAGGAAGGAGCCGAGTTGGCTGCAGGTGTCTGGCCCTCGCGACTCTGCTGAGCCACCCTCCAGGAGTTTGCTGGCATCCTCGACCCGCTCCCAGAGCTGCAAGTGGATGATCCTAGATAATCCTAGCTGGAGTAGGGCGTCACTGTGTCAGACACACTGAGATGCCTTGAAGCCTGTGATGCCTTGAAGGTTCTGCCAAGGGCTTGGGATTTTCCCTGCAGGATTGCTTGCTGGACAGAGGGTGGCTTGAGAGGACACGGTGGGACTCAGGAAGATCCCTCCACCCCTCCGGGCTGCGGCAAGGCTGGAGGCACGAGATGATAGGGCCTGGGGCGCGCGGGGACCTTGAGAGGCAAGGAGGGAGGTAGCGGCCTGTGGGTCGCGGAGACAGAGGCAGGCGAGGGGCGTGAGGTCGCCGGGCCGGCTGGCCAATGGCCGGGCGGCGGCCCCTTCCCGGGGCGGGGGCCGGCGGGCGGGGCGCAGGCTCGCCGGGGCACCAGCGCTGCCGCATCCCGCGGCGTTCCCGCACCGCGGCCCGCCCACCGCGCCGCTCTCGCAGCCCCTCTGCTGCCTCCCGGAGGGCGCCGGCACGTCCAGCCCGCAGCGCAGCTCGGTCCAGTCGGGGTGGGTGCGGGGCGGCGGCAGGGTGGGCATGGCCCAGCCCAGCCTGGTCTGAGCGGGTGTGGGGCGCTCGACTCGGATCCGACCAGAGGGGAGAGGGCTGACCTGTGCTCTGCCCACCCCAGGTGGGGGCTGGGAGAGGCTGTGGTGGGAGTGGAGAATCCGGCACTAGAGCTGCGCTCTGACCTGGGCGAGGAGGGAGGGGCCGGGGTCCGAACCCGGGACCGAGCTGGGGTGAGCAAAGGGCCGTTAGCGTAGGGGACCTGGGCTCGGTTGCTCGGGCGAGGGGGCCAGCATCGCGGGCGAGGAGCTGACCTCAACCTGTGCCCGGGGATGGGGGTACGGGGTACGGAGGCGATCGGGGCGTGGGGCTGGAGCAGGCGGGGGGCGCCTTTGCTCCGGTGCGGGGAGCTGCGCCCGCCGGAGAGTGGGTTTCGCCCCATCTGGGGGCGGGTGCCGGAACTAGGGGCCCCGGGGGCGGGCGGCGGGGGCGGGGCGGGGCGGCGGGGCCGGCGAGCGGGGTGGTCCGCGCGCCTCTGACCGCGTTCCGGGACGCGCAGGCGGCGGCTGCGGGCGCAGAGCGGAGATGCAGCGGCTCGGGGGCACCCTGCTGTGCCTGCTGCTGGCGGCGGCGGTCTCCACGGCCCCCGCGCCCGCGCAGACCGCGACCTCGGCTCCCGCGGAGCCCGGCCCGGCTCTCAGCTACCCGCAGGAGGAGGCCACCCTCAACGAGATGTTCCGCGAGGTTGAGGAGCTGATGGAGGACACGCAGCACAAACTGCGCAGCGCGGTGGAGGAGGTGTGTGCGCCCTGAGGGGCCGGGCTCGGGGAAGCGCCGGGCTGGGGGTCGGGAGACTGGGTTCCGAGGGCCAGTCGGCGACCTCGGGTCCCGCCAAGGGGCTGGGAAGGGCCGCCAGCAGGAACAGAGCGACCTGGAGGCAGCGCGGGGTGATCCCGACTCCCGCCGGGTTCTGCTTTCCTGCCCGAAGGTCTGGGTCTGAGCTTGCCCACCGAGAGTCTCCGGCTGGACTGTCCCTAGGTAGCTGGGGCCACCACCGGCCTGCAGGCTGCCGCCGCCACCCTGCAGTTGTCTTCGAGCGTGCAGTTGGCCTCCTCTGTTGTGAGCGGACGTTTGCAAGGCTCCTGGCGTTCCCGCGCAGTGGTTCTGCGGTGATCCCGAGGAGAATCCAGGCAGCTCCAAGATTTAGCTTGTCTGTGGGGCTCTGGGCTTGTGCCGTCTTCCCTAAATACAGTTAGGACACCATGTGGGGCAATGAGACAAAGAGCCCCGAGCTTTGCTGGCAATCTGTCTAGGCTGTCTTGCTTCCCCTAATGCCATGTGGGGGCAGAGAAGGAAGATGGAAATCCTAAATCCCAGTACGGTGTGAGTGGTGGGTGAGACTGTGAGAGGCGATCCGGCCTCTGGAGTGCTTTGGAGTCAGTCCTGGGCTCAAGTTCTCCTCTGTCACTCACCAGGGTGAATCTCCGTTTCCTGTGAGAATTACCTGCCATGTTGTATGTATAGGCACCTGGCAAATAATAGGTGGGTGATTATCAGATAGCAGATACCTGTGCGGGGTTTTGCCTGCCTTCTGCCTTCCGTCGCCTTCCAGGTCCGAACGCTGTGGATGGCATCCTGTTGTGTCTATGGTGGGCACCCAAGCCTGGTGAGGGCTGCTGGGGGCAGGGGGTGTAGCTGGCCTAGCCCTGTGAATCCAGGTGTGGGGAGCTGTCCCTGGTGCCTCGGGTGGGTAGGCGTGGTCGCTGGGGGGCTTGGCTCTGGCTATAGTCTGTCTTTGGAGAGGAGCCAGTTGTCCTGGGAAGGAGTCAGCAAGGGGCCAGATGTCCAGGTGGTTGGTCAGGCTTCTCCACACCTGCGCTTTCTCTAGCTTGGCAGCCTCTTTGGGAAAAGCCCTAAGTGCTGCCCTTGTCTACCGGGAGACAAGTCCGGTGCAGTTGGGGATATTTCCCCTTTCACCCCACAGCAGTCAACCTGATGGAGTTTGCAGTGAAGGGGACCCTGGATTGGGAGGCTGTGGCATGGACAGCTGTATCTGAGTATCTACCAGACAGGCCCAGGTCCAGGACCTGTGATCTTTCTGTTTCCTCTGATTGCAAAACAATCATGACATGGAACAGTTTGAGGGTAAAGGGAGTCAGATAGGCCCCAGTGTCTCTTAACCCTGCAGCTTCAAATGAAAATAAGCTTGTGACCCTTCTGGTTTCATGAAAGGCCATCTGCTTTCCCTAGCTGGGTTCCAGTACTTTCCCTCTTGCACACTGATTCCACAAAAGACTGACTAGGTATCTCCATTTTTTTTTTCCCCCAGTGGGAAAGTGTCTGCCACTGTTTAGAAAGTTCTCAGGATGGTTCTCTGGTGTTAGCCCCTAGTGAGAGAGAAGAGGCAGTGGCAAGGGTGTCTTTGGTCTCCTCTTGACCAGAGCAGCTTGGTGCCCAGAGGGGCTTTAGTCTTCATGGGAATTATCCTTATTGGGTCTTGCCAGGGCCGCAGCCTTCCTCCCTCCAGTCATGGCTCTGCTTGGGTTGTGTAGGTGGGCAGGGTGAAGTTTGCCACCAGAGGAGACATTTGATGGTCACATCTACCCCAGTCAGTGGTCATTTCCCCAAGAGTATCCTTGCTGGCACTGGGCTGGGATGAGAGAAGTTGAACACCTTCATGGTCGGAGGACGGACCAATCTTTATTCACCCAATCCCAGAGCTATCCCTTAGCAACAGTGGAATCCAGAGTCTGAAATGGAGAACATGTCCATCCCTTGGGACAAAGGGAGAATTAAATGAAAGGATGAGAGTAAAGTGAATTCCCTGACCGTCTAAAATGGGGTTAAGTAAAATAGGTACGATACTAGTAGCTTTCTCATTGGGCTGTTTTGAGGGTTATGAGATTGTTGGTCCTCAATAAATATTAGCTATCGTTATCATTATCTTAATCGTAGTATGAATAATATGTATGAATATGTATGATGTATGAATATGTATGATGAATAACAGGTACCACCAGTGTCTGATAGCTTCTCAATAGAATATGTCTTTTAAAGTATCTTAAAATGACAAAGATATCTTTTTAAATATTTTTAAGTATTTTTAAAAATGGAATAGATTCTTAATAGATTGTGGGTATTAGTATTCATTTTTTTTTCCAACAGATTGCCAGAAAGCCCCTTAAATCTCATAAACACACAATACTTGCTATTTCGTTGTTGACCAAGGAAAGAACCAAAAAGGACATGGGCCAGATGCACTAATTGTTTACATAGTTGCATCATGAATCTGCTTTCAAGTAACTTCCTGCTGTTTTAAATGTCTTAGCTGAATCAAGCTGTTCATGTTTCTTAAGGGGAAAGACAAAGTTGCTCTACTAGTGGGATTTTTATTAGGAGAAGCAAATCTTCACATGGCTCCAATCTAGGGTATTCCTGTTTTATTATTCTGTATGTTATTAACAAATTTATTTAGAGGATCTTTCCACCGTGTTTCTCTTTTCCTCATTGCCAGCTCTATAACTGCCTAATTTTAGAATGTTCTTATGCCTCACCTATTTCTAGCAAGAACCCCAATACCAAGCCTGGGCTTACCGCTTCAATTTTTCCTACCATGCCCCTTTTGCAGACACATAGATTTCACCAACTATAAATGCCATTTTTAATAGCGTTCCCATTCCTTCTCCATGAAACAGCTCAGGCTTAAGTTTCTCTTGCTGGTAGCAGTAATAGCTGTGGTTGAAATTTCCATTGTAAACTATACTTTTAGTTCATGGTGCCATTAAAGAACTGTTAGCTCATTCTGTTGAAATAACTGCTGGCTGAGGGGGGAAGGGTCTTGTAAAAAGACTATCTGCTCAGCAAATTCTAGATTTGGTAGTTGTCAATTATTTGAAAACCAAGCTACAGGATTCAGATTCCAATGAGAATTATAAAAACTGCTAAACATTCCCTTCTCCTTCTGGATGAATCCTCCCCAGCATCCTCCAGTTACTTCTCTTTCCAGTTGTGTCTTTTCTATCACTAACTAGATTGGTGGTGGAGGAGGAAGAGGAGAAGACCTTTTATGCCCATTCTGCCGTCTGTCTTAGTTCCACTTGTCCATTTTGCTGGCAAACTTTAAACATACAGAGGATACCAAAAAAATGTATACACAATTAAAATAGTAATAGTATATACCTACCTATTGCATGGTGATGCTAGCATTCATTTGATTACTGCTGTCTTTTGAGCGACCGTCATACTACACATTGCTACCGTAACTTAATTCAACTTCAAAAAGTAATACATAGATAATATCTCTTAAAAATGTGTATATATATTTTGACACCCTGGTAGTATCAACTTCTTGCTATTCCCACTGCTACCTACACATTCTCTTCAGAACTCTGGCAAACTGGCTTCTTCTGGAACTGCCTTCTTAAGGGACATGAGAGCTGCTGTGCCTTGTGGCAGTTACTATGCCAAGCACTTGGGTTTCATGGTCCTCAATTCTTACATCCACACAGCAAGGTAGGAGATCTCCATTTTATAAGTGAGCAAGCAAGCTGAGGTTTACATGGATTTAACATCTTGCCCATGGTCACGTGGCTACTTTGTGGCAGAGCCAGGACTTGAACCCATGTTTTCTGACTCCAGAATCCTGATACTTTCTACTGTGTTGGCTTCTGACAACGCTGAAGGCAACCCCTTGTCTGATCCAGTGGCCATCTCTCAGTGGCTTGGTCCTTCTAGACTTACTGGAAGCCTTTTTCATTTAGAAGGCCCCTTCCCAAATATAGTTCCCTTCTCCTAGACCTAATTCTAGCTAGTTCTTTGACTTCTCTGTCTTCCTTCTCTAGTCTCTCTATAACTTTCTAACTAGTCTTCTAGAGCTTGCTGTGACTCCTTATTGCCCGGAACAGATGTTCTTAACTGGAGGCATTTGGAGGAGAGGGAAATCCTCAGAAGCATCTGAGAAGCCCCTAGAAATTCCAATTCAGCATTCATCAGGTCTGGAAAAGGATCCAGGTGTGTCTGTGTGTGTGCGTGTGTGCTTATATATTTTAAAGTTTTGGTCATGATACCTTCCTCAAGATTGCTGTGAATATTCCAGGTATCTGGTGCAATGGCTCAAACATAGCCAATGCCCTAAACGTGGGGCTGTTGTTATTATTATTAGGCTAGCGATCATTTCAAACATCTCAGCAGTCATCTAAGAATCAAACACAGCACTGCATACACAGCAGTCATTGACCCAGTCGTTGTCTGATGAAGTTGAGCCTTTTTGCCTACCAAACTTTCTTCACCCTTCTAGTTCTGTGTTTTTGTGCTGCATTGAGACAAGGGTATTCTTTCCTCATATCCTCCCCAGCTCACAAATCTGTTTGGGGGAGGAACTTAAAGAGGGGGCTCATCTGGTACTTAAGGGAATAGAGGCCAGTGCTTTTTTTAAAGTAGGAAAATACTTTGTGAGGATTCGTCTGAAAGAGTAAAAATAGCCCAGAGTCTAAGATAGCAGTGTTGGAAAATTGCCAGCCTTCCACTAGAACCTCTTTGTGTCTCTCATTTTAAATTCCTAGAGAGAGTACCCGATTGGCTCAATTAGTCCATGATATGGCCTCCCTTTGGGTCCAATCAGCTGTAAACAGGTCACTTGCTGACTGCCCACTCATCTGGGCTAGGGCAGGGCGATGAATCTGGAAGGAGAAGTTGGGGGCAGACACAAGTTGACTGACACATCTGGTACAGATGTCGTGGAAGCACACGAGACTGAAGGATTTGAGGACAGTGACTTCAGAAACCTGACACCAGAGAAGGTCTTAGGTTCAAGAAGAGCCAGAGAGGTGTGGACCCAAGAACTAGTCAACTGACTTTTACAAGGGTCCCTCTGCAAGGGCATCCTACAGGGGTACCCAACAGGTGGGGTGGGAAAGAAGACTTGGCTGTGGCCCTACCTGCAGGAAATCAGGGGCCATCTCTGTTTGGGGGTCCCCTAGTCACTACCACCACCACCAAAACCTGCAACAAGGATTTTTATTTTTTTTGAGTTGGAGTTTCACTCCATTTCTCAGGCTGGAGTGCAGTGGCATGCTCACGGCCACCCCAGCGTTGACCTGCTGGGCTCCGGCAATCCTTCCGCCTCAGCCTTCCAAGTAGCCAGAACTACAGGCGCATGCTAACCACGCCCAGCTAATTTTTGATTTATTGTAGAGGTGGGGTCTCGCCAAGTTGCCCAGGCGGGTCTCGAACCTGCGGGCTCAGGCAATCCACTTGCCTCGTCCAGTTTCCCTATTTTCTTTTCTTTTTTTTTTTTTTTTGAGTTGGAGTCCCACTCGATCGCCCAGACTGGAGTGCAGTGGCTGCTCCTGGCCACCGCAGCCTCGACCTGCTGGGCTCCGGCGATCCTTCCACCTCAGCCTTCCGAGTAGCCGGAATTACAGGCGCTCGCTACCACACCCGGCTAATTTTTCTGATTTATTGTAGAGATGAGGCTTCGCCTGCCCAGGCGGGTCTCGAACCCGCAGGCTCAGGCAATCCACTCACCTCAGCCTCCCAAGGCGCGGGATTACAGGCTGAGCCACCGAGCCCGGCTTAGTTTCCCTATTTTCAAAATGAGGACACTAACATCCATCTCCCGGGGAGGCTGTGAAATGTAATGGCTACAATATATGTAAAACGTTTAGTACAACATCTTGTCCTAGTGAATACTCAGTTGACAGTCTCTGTCATTATCACCAATCTTTGCAATTGCAGATGAGGAAAAGAGATTTTTTTTTTCTAATGGACTCTCATTCGTAACAAGATAAAATAATTTTGCTTATTAAATTCATTGCTTTAATAGATGGAGGCAGAAGAGGCTGCTGCTAAAACATCTTCAGAAGTGAACCTGGCCAACTTACCTCCCAGCTACCACAATGAGACCAACACAGACACCAAGGTTGGAAATAATACCATCCACGTGCATCGAGAAATCCACAAGGTAAATCGTGGCCAGCATTTCTTCCTGTCTGTAGCACCCAGTCTCATCAGAGCACTAAGGTTTTATTTGCCTATTTGATACACAATGAGAATGGTAAACTGCAGATTAAAAACCAGAAGGAGTGAGGTTACTCTTATAGTAGAGAGATACACATCTGGAACCTAAATCACTTTCGCATTTAAGCAATAAATTTATCCCGAGGCTTCCTACCGGTCCAATTGCAAAGGAATGTTCAGGGATTTTTGTCACCTGAAAAAAGGAAGCATACAAGTTTCTGGAAAGTGCCTTTCCTAGTATTGGATTTGTGGGATATATCTTGTAAGTTTTTTTGTGTGTCTCAGAGACACACACAACAATAGCTTTCGTGTGGCACTTCTCCCACTGCGGTGATGGGTCCAGCCAGAAGGATCAACTATGGAGGGTATTCCCTAGGTCAGTGAATATGTTCACCTGCTGACCACAGTCCTTTACCATGGCTTATCTCAATACTGGAGAATGTTCCCGATTATTCTTGTCAAAACCAGTATCAAGTCATGTTGTAGTGAATCCATCCTCACTGTTTACTCAGAAGGAACGTCAATTTGACTTGCCCCATTTCCAGAAGAAAAATCCTCCATTGCCACAAGATTTAACATTCATTCACCTGCCGGATGTCTGTTCAAAATTCTTTTTTTTTTTTTTTTTTTTGAGTTGGAGTCTTACTCCGTCATCCAGGCTGGAGTGTGGTGGCACACTCACGGCCACCCCAGCGTTGACTTGCTGGGCTCTGGCAATCCTTTCACCTCAGCCATCTAACCGTTCAAAATTCTATAGCAGATTTTTTTCCCATTGTGACATGTCTCTTGGTTTAACATACTGCGTGAGTAGCAAGCAGGTTCATCCCCAGTCTGACCCGAGGAAGAAAGTCTTGCAGATCTGGAGGAAGGTAGCATTAGCCTGCCCTGGTATGAGATGCCTCCAGCATGAGCCGGGAGTGGGGGTGGGGGTGGGTGGGAGTGGCGGGGGGATTGGACAGCAAACTGTGGAAGCCTGTGTTGTCTTGAAGAGAGTCTACCCTGCAGATATTCAGGGTCATTGTCAGGGTCATGGACACTCTGTGGTGAATATGAAGGAGCTTGGCCTCTCAGCTCCTACCCACAAGACCATGATGGCTCTCATGAAAGAGCCACACTTTCAGTTCAAGTGCCTGGGTAATTCATTGCTTGGTTAAAACCATAGTGTCTCTGTGCCATGGAGCATAAGGGGGTCAATGTTTCTAATAAGGAGGTCTCTGTGCTACTGCTTTGACTATCAAGCAGCTTTCATGGCACTTCTCCCACTGCAGTGATGGGTCCAGCCAGAAGGATCAACTGTGGAGAGTACCCCCTAGGTCAGTGAATACGTTTATCTGCTGACCACAGTCCTTTATTATAGCTTATCTCAAGACTGGAGAATGTTCCCAGTTATTCTTGTCAAAACCAGTGTCAAGTCATCCTTTCTGACAATAATTAGCCAGCAGGTTTGGGTACTTCTTAAAGTTGCTCCTTACAGATGTCAGAATACCTGAGTGTGAATCCTACCCATAACTAGTGTGTTTTTTTTTCAAAATGTATTTAATGTCCTGGCTCTGACTGCATTTATGATATAGGGATATTAGCATCTACATCACAGTATTGTGAGGGCCAAATGACCTAAAGCATGTGAAAGCTTATTGTAAACTGTAAAGTGCAATGCAAAAGCAAGTGTTCTTATTACTTTTTAATTTTAATTAAAATTTAAGTTTAATTTTTAATAAAGTTTTGCCACCAGCACAGTGCAATAGTTCTCAAGTAGTTTCCCTGAAACACCAGTCCTATGCAATGCTTCATGAAAGAGAGTCTCAGTGATGGTAAAATATATTTGGAAAATATTGTATATATCCTCCTCCTAGAGATTTAAGAAAACACATATTGATATAGTAAAGACTCTGAGAAGTCCTGCAATCTCTGCATACAGGTCTGTAGAATTTTGAAAAATATGGCACTGGTTAATTCTGTAAAGAGCTGACTTAGAGGAAGACATTGTCTCTCTTCTGTGGAGAGCAATTATTTAAAATATTATTTTAAAACATTAAAAGCATGATGATGAAGACGTGGTCCTTACCTCCTCAGAACTGGAATTTGATCCCCTATACGAATTAGGACAAGTGTTTCCACTTTGTGCAGATTCCCGTGATACTAGAGCTGGCAGGGACTTTTTTTTTATTTTTTATTTTTTTTTATTTTTTGAGTTGGAGTCTCACTCTGTCACCCAGACGGGAATGCAGTGGCCGCTCCCGGCCACTGCAGCCTCGACCTGCTGGGCTCCGGCGATCCTTCCGCCTCAGCCTTCCAAGCAGCTGGAACTACAGGCGCGCGCTACCACACCCAGCTAATTTTTTTAAGTTATTGTAGAGATGAGGTCTCACCAAGTTGCCCAGGTGGGTCTCGAACCCGCGGGCTCAGGCAATCCACTCACCTCAGCCTCCCAAAGCGCGGGATTACAGGCTGAGCCACCAAGCCCAGCTTGGGAGGGACTTTAAAGACGATGTAGAAATGAGAACATGTGGATCAGAGATGAAAAATGATTTGTTCCAGGTGTCACACTAGATGGTTGCTGGTGACTGAGCCAGAAGCCAAAGGACGCACACCTTCTGTCTCCCTCATCACCAGGCCAGACGTTAGACATGGCCTTGCAAGGGGCAGGCATGACCTGGGTTCTACATTGGACCTATTTGTGAAGTGCCTGCACTTGATTACAGAATCAGAGATGGACACCAGCTAGAAGAATATGGCAGCATGTCTCTCATTAGACTTAATCACTTTATTGATGAACTGAAAACCTTCACCAGAATCAGGCGTAGGGCTGCCACAGCTCAAACCTGCTTGCTTCTCATGGAAGATGTTCCCCTAGACACCTGACTTGTTGAGTGTCAAGTGATGAGGCCCAAGTATGCTAAAGCTGACTGACCCTGGTGAGCATCTGCTGGTGTTGGTCACTATGCTGAGTGCTTTCCACGGCTCATCTCATTTCTCCTGATGGCAGCCCAGTTGGGCGAACTCTTAATCTCCTATCCTGCCCTGAGGAGAAGCCGCCCGCCTCACAGCCGCTGGTGGAACTCAGAGAGAAAGGGAAAGTGGGCATTCTGACCACTTTACCTGGTGTTCCTACTTCAGAAAAAAATAAAAATAATCACTTGTGGGATTCTCCCCGAATTTCTTCTATTTCACTCTCCCTGTACCTTTTCTGCTCTAGGTCACCAACAACCAGACTGGACAGATGGTCTTTTCTGAGACAGTTATTACATCTGTGGAAGATGAAGAAGGCAAAAGAAGCCACGTAAGTTGTCATCTCCCCTGCGCTCATACCCCCCCCCCACTCCCCCGCCCCGGCACACACACTTCTGTGTAACCTGCCAGCGGGGACCCACACTGCAGACATGGCAGAGGAGGGCAGGCTCTCGTGCACCTCTCCTGATTTGTTTCTGCCAAGGTTCCCCAGTGCTTACATTTCTGACTGGATTGATGCCATCTGGTACTGGCTTATGCTTCCATGCACTTGACATCAGAAACAACAGATAAATTAAATCCAGTTGTCATTTACATTGGTCCCATCTCAGCTTTGAAAAGGAATAAGCATGTGTCAGGTATATTGGTTGGGGACCCTGGTAACAGACACCCTGCATCAGACAGTGGAATGGCCTGTGCCTTTTATAATCCCAGCCCTGCTCAGGTAGTTTGAGAGCACCATCACCTTACTTGGGAGCCCAAAGGGAAAACTGCAGTCGGTCTGCTTAGGCTCTGGTTTCCTATAAGTGCTCCTGTGAGATGCCTGTTGCCTAGTCTGAAGGTGGGATGGATTGTATAGAATTACAGAGTCCTAAGCCAGGTGCAGTGGCTCACGCCTATAATCCCAGCACTTTGGGAGGCAGAGGTGGGAGGATAGCCAGAGCTCAGGGGTTCGAGACCAGTCTGGGCAACTTGGCAAGACCGCATCTCTATAATAAATAAGTAAGTAAATAAATAAATAAATTAGCCGGGTGTGATGGTGCATGACTTGGGTTCAAGCTACTTGGAAGGCTGAGGCAGAAGGGTCCCCTGAGTCCAGCGGATCGAGGCTGTGGTGGCCATGAGCGTGCCACTGCACTCTAGCCTGGGCGACAGAGTGACTCCAACACAGGAAAAAAAAAAAAAAAAAGAATTACAGAGTCCTGAAGTTGGAAAGGGTGTGATTTTGCAGAAAGGAAACCTGGACACAGGTAGGGAGACCACCCATTCGGAGTCTAACTCCCAGGCTGGAGGTGACTCAACAGCACCTTCTTAAAGAGTTGTCTGGCTTCAGATGCACACGCCTGCTGAGGGGTGGACAAGGCAGCCAGGGCACAGATGTGGTCAGCAGGAAAAATGTGCCTTCTTTATGGAGACTGCAAGGACCCAGCCTCTCTGTACCCAGGAGGTTGGTGCATCTCTGGCCTTCCAAGGGCATCGAACATTTTTTCCCTACCTCTTTTGGACTTACTGCTGGAAGAGAACCAGAGTACTGATAATAGGAAGGTGGTGTTGTCTTGAATGATAGTTGATAGATTTTTTTTGTGTGCTTGTTTTTGGCACAGTGCTTACATGTAGGGAACTGGCCCATATTTATAGCAGGCTGGGTATCCGATGGGCTGCGTATGATGGTGGTGTATGATGGTAATTCAAGGGGGCCTTGGGATGGAGGACTTATGCCTCTGACTTATGGACAGGGGGACGCTGGCTGGGAGTCTGGAAGCATCAATTTGTCACTGATGGGGTGTCTTCAAGTGAGTTAATGATGTCCACCATGTCTTCCAGCCCTGAAGGCACAGAAGCCTATGAAACAAAGACAAAGTTAACTAGGAAGAGAGAGAGGGAAGCAAAGCAGAAGCCAGCCTGCCAGCCATAGGATGCAGTCATGGTTGCCAGAGGGAGAAGCTTTTGTGTTCCAGATCTAAGCCTGTGTTTGGGGCCTGATGCAGGCTAGAGGGCCTGAGTAGAAGCCATGGAAGGGAGAGGGCAGGGGAAATAGAACTCACAAGCCTGGGAATAAGGAACAAGTCACAAAAGGTTAGCCTGCCATTGCACGATGGTACAGCTTTGCTCTGGGAAGGGCGACAGCCATGCCTGTGAGCACACTTGTACCTGTAAGAAACCCAGGTGTACTTGGGGTTGCGATGTGTGCATCTCGTGCTCCCCCACCGACCCCCAAGTGAGGCATCTGTGTTAGGTTTGAGCCTCATGGTGAGGAGAACTGAGACTGAGAATGGGGGCAGGTAAGGGGCAAGATCTCAAAATGCCAAGGGTATGCTTAGGGCACTGCCTGCACTTTTGTGCTGGGTGCCAGTGAGTTTGTCCCAGCTTCCTGAGTGTGCATGACCGAGTGTGTGCCTGTGTGTCCCTGCTTTGGGACTCAGCTGGGAAGCCCAGAATCTCTACACCTGCCCGCCTATGGCCATCATGTGATGGAGGACACATCTTGACACCCTTGTGCAGGGCATAATCTGAGCCCTGGTGTACGACAGTCTTGAGAATGAGGGAAGTTTAGAGAGTGGCAGATCCAGGAAACCCAGATGGTAAAGGCTAACCAGGGTTTCCTTGATTCCTGCTCAGGCCCTCAGAGTATGAGCTAGTTGGGTTTCTCTATGAGAATGGCTAGAATTGGCTAGAAGAGAAACCTGGGGTGGCTGATGCTTGACTGGCTGGTGTCTGGCAATTCCCATAGGACTTTAGAGAACAAATTGCAGACTTTTCAAGCTGCTTGTGAGAGAGACGTCATGTGGCAGAAATGGTGGCATGTGGGCTCATTTCAGAGCCTTGCTCACTGCCAGAGTGGCTTGTCAAGCCAGGGAAGCCAGATCTAATGTCACATGCCCACAGAATTCCCCCATTCAGCTGCTCTTCTGTCCCGGGGCTCACCGTCATCCTAACACGTTTGAGCTAGGACTTGGGCACTGTCTTTACGGAGACATGGAGCTCCTTTTTTCGAGTAGGAAGCTCTAATGACTAGTTTGTCTTCCCAGGGATGCGAAGAGCCGTACGTTGGGACCACTGTCCCATTGCATCATTTTGCGATTTAATGATTTTTACAGTTGGCTCTGAAACGCATCACACGCTGCAGGGATTTTCTCTAACAGGGAAGATGGAGATTTGCTATTGCAAAGCCATTTAAAATGCCACAAACAGAGGCTGTATTTTCAGGATTTCAAATTCCCGGATGAATTCAATTACAAATAATCACCAAGCACCCCATAGTTTCTTTCTTCAAATGCTGGAATGTGTATTAATCGGTGTGGTAACCTGAGGAGGTGCACGGAAAAGTTACAGACAGTAACACTATACGCCTGTCTAGAGGTTGCATGCAGTATGTGCAAGGTCCCCTTCTGCTTTTACACTCAAATGTGAAAGGGGAAAAGGACACTGTGGCTTGTTATTTCACCTGAGTGCATCGGCCGATGGGAATGTGGGCTGACGTCTTTATGGTGAGGCTTTTGTGCTGTGTCCTCTGCCGTCCCTGCTTCACGGGCCAGTGGGCGGGCACCCCAATGCTGTGCAGCTTTTGTGCTGCGGGTGAGGAGGGGCGCGGTGTGTTGGGAGCCAGAGAATGGGCAGGCTGTTGTGCATTAATAAGATGCTTTTATTTTTAGAGCAGTGTCCCCACATAGGAAGAGTCTGTCCCAGTTAGTTAAGGCAGCATTTTGAAGGGACCCATCCTCCCATTAAAATACAGCTTGCAGCCAGGCACGGCAGCTCAAGTCTGTAATCCCAGCACTTTGGAAGGCCGAGGTGAGAGGATTGTGTGAGCCCGTGGGTTTGAGAACAGCCTGGGCAACATGGTGAGACCTCACCTCTATAATAAATTTAAAAAAATTAGCCAGGCGTGGTAGCGCGTGCCTGTAGTTCCATTTACTTGGAAGGCTGAGGCGAAAGGATCGCCAGAGCCCAGCAGGTCAATGCTGGGTGGCCGTGAGTGTGCCACTGCACTCCAGCCTGGGCGACGGAGTGAGACTCCAACTCAAAAAAATAAACAAATAAAAATACAGCTTGCAGCTACAAGTCCTGAATTTACTGTCTTCTGGTTTTACATTAGAAGATGATATTAAAAAGTGAATCTGTTTGTTTTTCCACCTGGGCACACCTAGTTTGAAACTATCGGTCCAATCATGTACAAGCAACTCCAAGATACTGGTCAATATTTCTCAGGCTATAGGTGGACAAATTTCACTACCAGAATCATCCAGATTGTAGAGATCTGAGTGACCCAGTGACTTTTTTGTTCTAGAGAGTGAACAGTGCCAATAGAGGTTTTTTGACTGGACACAGTAGTCTGAGGACAGTGACCATGGAGTCTCCACAAGTGGGAAGCCAAATGCTTTCCTTGCTGCAAGAAGACTTTGTGATTTGTGTCGAAGCCTGGGGAACATGGGAGGTTAAACTGTGGCCAACTTTTCAAAGGTTTTGTGTGTTCATTCCCATAAAGCCGTAAGCATCCTGTCACCTCAAAGCCCAAAAAGACCAGATTAGAATGCAGGAGGGGAAAGGGTCAAATGACCGCTGTCTCCCTCAGACTTCAAGTTCTTCCCTGACACCACCCCCCTTGTTTATTTACCACAGAATAGAAAGGTGGGTGGCAGCTTACTTCTCTCCCTGTGCCTGGTTTCTGATGGTGGACTCTATCAATTTCATGAAATGTCAGAGGGTACCATGATGACAAATCCCTGGGGGGTTATTTTAAGGGATTTGAACCAGGGGAGGATACAGACTCTTTGGAGACTCAGTCGGTTCCCGGAAGATCTGCCTCCTGGGGAGACCTGTTTGGTTCAGGGAGACTGAGGTGGCAGAGGTCCCAGGAAATGCAGCCCTTCTCTTCCGTTAGTCTGGAGGCAAAATGAAGTCTGAGCCAAGGTGAGAGGTAGACTCGGGTTCAAACCTTGCCTTGACCCTTATAAGCGCTGTCCTCCATGACTCAGTTTCTTCAGCTCTCAAACGGGGCTAATAATCTCCCTTTCCCTTTGAGAATCTTGTGTGGCAAGGTTTATAAAAGCTCTTTGTGTGAGGTTCATTATGACTGAAAAGTAATTAAAGCTGGGTTCTAATGGGCTTCTCCCCTGGCTCCCAGCAACCTACTGCAAAAAGAGTGGAATTTGACTAGAAGCTGGGGATGTGCGTAAGGCCTCCTCAGGCCTCCTTCCATGACGTGTTGTAGCCTTGGGCTTGTTTCATTCTGCTGCAGCCTGCCTCGGCTTCTGAGTCATGTGCTTTGCCAAAAGCTGTTTGCTCCTGGCATGGGTTGACTCATCCCTCTGCCAGTCCTGTCCTTGCTTGTCATGTGTGTCTGGACTGGGTGCTAGGGATACAGACAGAAGGAAGGATGAGTCGTAATGAACAACACAAGGAATAGGTAAGTGTCGGGTGCTGACAAATTCCGGATTGGGCCCCAGATTGGCATGTATCCTTCTACAAAAACAGACTTACTGCCCTAAGGGTGTGGAAACTGCAGTTCCACAGCCCGATATCCACACAAGAGTTTGGGTGCATTTTGTTTCTAGATTTATATTTGAGGCTGGATGTGGTGGCTTATGCTTGTGACCCCAGTGCTTTTGGAGGCCGAGGCAGGAGGATCGCTTGAGTTTGGGAGTTCAAGACCAGTCTGGGAAACATAGTAAAATCTTGTCTCTGCAAAAATAAAAAAATTAGCTGGACATGGTGGCACATGCCTGTAGTCCCAGCTACTCGGGAGGCTGGGGCTGAGGGATCGCCTGAGCCCAGGAGGTTGAGGCTGCAGTGAGCCATGATCATGCCACTGCATTCCAGCCTGGGTGACAGAGTGAGACCCCAACTCAAAAAAAAAAGCAGAGCAATATATATACCAAGTATATAAAATATATACAGATAGTATATAAAAATATCTCATTATTAGAAAAAATACGCATAAAAAACTTCATAAATATATACTATATCATTAACAGTATCTCTGGAGGAATAAGTTTGCAGAGACCTTTCCTTTATAGATTTCTATATTTAAAAAAAATTTTTTAAAGAGCTTGTGAATAAGTATTTTCACTGTGAAATTGCTAGGAATTAAATTGCTAAGTCAAGGGCGTGTCTTTCGAAAATTTTGAGCGATATTGTCAAATTTTCCTCCAGGAAGGTTATACTCATTTTATTTTCAGCAGCAATTTCTGAGGCTGTATTTTCCCAGCCCCCACCTACAGTGGCTGTTAGCGGCGGGTGATCCTATGATAGGCAGGGAAAAGGGATAGCCTCCTTTTGTTTGTAATTCGTTGACTATTAGGTCAAGGGAGACGGTTGTTTGAGAATTGTTAAGTTATAGCACATGTCATGTCCTCTTCAGCTGTATCTCATCCCTTCCTCTCTTTGTCAGAGAGGAAGTTCAGTTTTGCACTCCGGGCTGTACCCGAGACCAAATGCCATCTATTTTTCAGTGTGGGGCAGACTAGGAAGGTAGGAAGTCCTTGCATGAACCATCTGAGTGCTCAGTGTCTGTTTGAGGTGGCTGATGGACTGAGTTGTATGGGAGCTGGGGAGAGGTGATAGTGACATTCAGGCTACTGCCTCCACCCCTGTAACTACTGACAAGGTTGAGATGACTTCTGGTAGGAGAAGCACTTCAGTGGGTGATTAGGGGCTCAAATGGCAGCTCTACTGTTATTAGCTGTATGACTTTAGTAAGTTCCTTAACTGCTCTAAGCTTTAATGTTCCCATATATAAAATGGGGCTAATAAAAGTATCTTCCATATGGTATTGGCATGAGGGTAATATAAAATAATCCAGGTCAGAAATACTGTATAGTGCCTGGAATGCAAGAGTAAGAAGTCAGTAAATGTCAGCCATATATTGTTATTATTTTGAGTTGAGGTCTTACTCTGTTGCCCGGGCTGGGGTATAGTGGCATAATCACAGCTCACCATAGCCTTGACCTCCTGGGTTCAAGCAATCCTTCCGCTTCAGCCACCTGAGTAGCAGATGTATACCACCTGGCTAATATTTTTTTTTTTTTTTTTTTTTAGTTGTTTGTAGAGACAGGATCTTGCTATGTTGCCTAGGCTGATCTCAAACTCCTGGGCTCAAGCTATCCTCCTGCCTTGGCTTCCCAAAGTGCTGGGGTTACAGGTCTGAGTCACCCTGCTAGGCCTATTTGTTATTATTATTATTTGATTACCCCCAATCCATGGCTGTCAAAGTTCCCAGTATTAATTATTCAAGTCATTTATTTCTTTATCTTTTGAGCATCTACCATGTTTCTGGCAAATAAGTAAAAAAGACAGTCTCTAATATCAGAGAGTGCACAGGCCAGTAGTAGACCAAAAATATAAACAGTGGAGTAGCAGATGTATACCACCCAGCTAATCTTTTTTTTTTTTTTAGTTGTTTGTAGAGACAGGATCTTGCTATGTTGCCTAGGCTGATATCAAACTCCTGGGCTCAAGCTATCCCCCTGCCTTGGTTTCCCAAATGTGGATGTGCAATTTCTAAGGCAAAGGCTGTGCAGGGCATGTGGGGGCATGGTGCAGGAGCCAGACCAGGTTGCCAGGGAAGACTTTATTGGGAGACAGTTCTTCATGAGTTGCTTGTGTTTCAGCTCATTTTATAAGCAACTCACTGTCTTAGTCCATTTTTGTTGCCAAAGATGAATACCCAAGGCTGGGTAATTTATAAAGAAAAGAGGTTATTTGGCTCACAGTTCCCAGGGCCTCAGGCCTCAGGCTGCTTCCACTCATGGTGGAAGGTGAAGGGGAGCAGATGTCACATGGTGATGGAAGGAAGCGGGGGAGGTGCCAGGTTCATTTTGACCATCAGATCTCGTGGGAACTAAGAGAGCGTGAAGAACACCAAGCTATTCATGAGGGATCTGCCTTCATGACCCACTAGGCCTCATCTCCAACACTGAGGATCAAATTTCAACAGAAGATTTGAACTATATCAGGTCCTAAATGCCCCTTTATTCTGTCCTGTCTTTTCAAGGATGTTATATTGCCACCAGCCTTGAAAGACGGAGATAGCTCTCCCTCCCTGCTTAGCGCAGGTTTGTTTGCAGTCCATTGTCAAAGGTTTGGGTTCCCTAAGCTTGAGATTTCTTAGGTGTGATGCAAACCCCATACATACACAGCGTCTACCTGGGCCCCTCAATGTGTTGTGGGTGGGGCTCAGGGGCAAGGGGAGCTGACAGGTGTGAAGCTTGTGCCATTTCTGTGCCACTGGAATATAGTCCTTCATCTCTGACCCAGGAGTCTCATGTCTTCTGCTAGCAGCCACAAAACTGACAGGCGCGTTTGTCATCTTGCAAGCGGAGTGGAATCTCAGACCTTTCACATGTCTTGACAGGCTCCCTGGAAGAGATGGCAGTTGAGCTGTATTTGGAATGATGTCTAGAAATTCTCAGTTATGGGGTGGACAGACGTTCTTTTTTTCAGTGTCAAGGAGGCATGTGGAAATAAGAACATGTTAGAGAACTATGAAACAGTTTTGAATGCCAGAGCTATAGCTGGGCTCGGGGAGCAGCTGATAAGGCTGGGGAGAGGCAAGGATGGGATCAGGAAGGCCTTCAAGGGTCCAGTCAAGGAGTCAGGAATTTGTGTTGATTTAGGAGTATATCCTACATCTGCAATGCTTTCCTGAGACCTGTACTGTATACTGTAATGAGGATCCATGCAATTGCCAGAAGACGGAGCCCAGGAGACGTGGTTTGGATGACAGAGACCTTGGTGGCTAAGGAGCTTTGCTTAATCCTGCTGCAGGATTGGATCCCCTTTGAGCTGAAAAGTTTGTGCCCTGCACAAAGCATGACTTCTAGCCTTGAAATCTGGAAACTTTTATTTAGAAATGGAGTGCTCTGCATTTGCTTGGTGCTAGTAGACAGACCAGATAAGTGACAGTGATTGAACTTGAAATCTCATTAGGCTGATGGCGTCAGCTGCAGAACAGTCCAATGTCTGTCATCCCTGAGTAGCCAGAGCGTGTCAGGGGCTGAGCACAGCATGTGGGTTTGTGACTCTCCACCGCTCTCAGGACCTGGGAATCCAGCCTGGATAACATTCACTGCAGGGTCTTTGCATCCTGACTGTCAGATATGGCCCTTTCCTTCCTCGCTGTTTGGCACCATTCTGAAAAACTCACAAAACCCGTGAGCCCATTTTGTTTTCTTTTTAAGATAATGTCAGTGCTGCAACATTCCCCCATCCATATTCCCCTATTTCATCAGGCACTGTGCCAGGGATCTGACTAGCATTCCTTCACATAATCTGCATGATAGCCACACAAGGCTGACATCCTGTTGACCCAATATTACAAAGTAACTGAGACTCAGAGAAATTATGCAACAGAGCACAAGTAGGTGGCTGAGCCAGTACTAAAAAAAAATAAAAGGAAACTTAGGTCTTATTGATTCCAAAACTTGGAAAGCCCATCATATTCTTTATGGAACATTTAAAAAATTGTGATATATATGTATATATCATGAAATTCTCCATCCTGACCCCTTTTAAGTGTGCAGTTCAGCAGTATTAGGCACACTCCCATTGCTGTACAACTAATCTGCAGAACTCTTTTCATTTTGCTAATGTGAAACTCTGTACCTGTGAAATAGCAACTCCCCTTTCCCTGCTACCCCCAGACCCTGGCAACCGCCGTCCCACTTTCAGTCTCTATGAATTTAACTACTCTAGGCACCTTGTATGGGTGGAATCCTGCTATCTTTGTATTTTTGCAACTGGTGTATTTGCCATAGTATAATGTCCTCAGGGTTCCTCCTGTTGTAGCATGTATCAGAATCTCATACCTTTTTAAGGCTGAATAATATTCCAATGTATGTATAAACATATACGTGTTTATGGAGACATATAAGTGTGAATGGAGAATATATATATTCTCCGTTCATTGGTCAATGGGCCCTTGGGTTACTTCTGCCTTTTGGCAATTGTGAATAATACTGCTATGAACACGGGCATGCAGACATCTCTTTGAGATTCTGCTTTCCATTCTTGTGGATATATATATCTACCCAGAAGGAGCATTGCTAGATCCTATGGTGGTTCTATTTTTAATTTTTTGAGGAACCGCCATATTGTTTTCCATAGCAGCTGTACCATTTTACATTCCCAGAAACAGAGCACAAGGTAGAACAGTTTCTTAACCTTTCATGACTATAGGCACTAGAGGACACAAGGGCTCAATTTGGACTGAAGGACTGTCTAAAAATTTCTGGTTTCTGCTGCCCTTGGATAAGGCAGTGCCTTCCCCAACACTGGCTCCAGCAGTTGCCCCTGTGTGGTAGCCGCAGCCCCAGGGGGCATCTTTGAGGCATAACGGATGCCACTGACCTGAGTTTCTCACCCCATGCCCCTGGCCCCTAGCCAACATGTTCAAACTCCTCCCAGGCCTGTGTAGATGACTCAGGCTACATCTTGGAGACTCACCTCTAGGATCCAAAGATGTGATGTTCTTGACCATGCAGGAATCTACCTCCACTCTACATCTTCCTTTATGAGACCACACTCACCCCTGCAGTCTCCTAAAAGAATCCTCAGAGGCTGGAAGGGCCTCCCAGTTTTCCATTAGGATAGTCCAGACTCTTGGGAAGATCAAAAAGGGTTGAGGTTCAGGCCTCCAAGAAGAAGGTTTTGTGGTGCTGGTTTTGTGAATTCCTACTGATGGTAGGGAGGGCTTTCTGAGAGGGTAGGCCAGGGGACAGTGCCAGCAGAGGCACTGGTCATGCTCTCTCTTCCTTCAGGGTCAGAGGCAGGGGCAGTGGGAGTAAGCTAGGTCAGGATGAGGAGTGGGGGATGCAGAAGGCCACGTTTAATGCTCTCAGAGGAGTCACAGTCTGGCCCCAAATCTGATCAAGCGAGCTGGTCTCCCAAATAAGCTCTGCTCTTGGTCACATCCCCAGCAGACTAGGAAAAGTGATGGATGGTGATTGAGTCATCTAAACGTTTGCCCAGATCTCATTGCTCTGTCTAGACCTACTGTCAGTTTCATTTTTCGCCTCCACCTCCTAGAAGAGAAAGAATAAACAAGACATTAAGGTACGTTTTAAGGGAACATAGTGTGGTAGAATTTGGAATCCGAACTGCTGCAGGCTGGAATCCCTGCTTCTTGGGCAATTTCCTTCATGGCTCGCGTGCATTGGTTCTTGCTCTGTGAAAGAAGGATTTAGTGACTGCCTGAGAAGGTGTTTTAAAAGGAGGAGTCGATGTGCGGAAAATATCTGGCACTTAACAGATGCTGAAGAAGTGTAAATTCTCCTTTCTGACCTAATTTCCTGGACCTCTTGGGGCAGGAAGCTGTAGTTTACTGAATATGAGTGTGATAAATCAGTAAATACATTAATTTTTATAAGGTTGCTGTTGCTTTGAGTATGGTCACTGAGAAGGTTTTTGAAAGGTGATGGTGGCTAAGGTGCTAGACCAAACAGATGAAAAAGCTGTTATGTGTGAAGACAGGCCTCATGCCAAAGATAAAGTAAAGCAGCATTTCACTGAATCACACAATTATAAATGGTAGAATTCACAGGGTAGACCAGGAATGAAAACATATGGCACAGATACTGCCACCTCCTGCCTCCAGGCCCACAGCAGACATTGCTAATTGATTGCAGAGTTATTTCCTTATGAGCTCTGATAAAGTCTCAGCACTTGGGGCAACACAGTGCTTCAAGCAGCCACTGACAATCAGTTGGAAAGGGGCTATCCTTGCAACTCATTTCCTATTCCTGTTGCAGACCAAATCTCCCATTTTACAGATGAGGAAGCAGAGATGGGGATATAATTTTCTTCAAGCCATGCAATAATTAATATTAGAGAAGATGAGCCATCTAGTGTGGAGAAGGATGGTGGAGGCCAGTGGGGTAAGGGTTTTCTCAGGCCCAGGGAGAAAAATCAGATGTTTAGAAAGAGTTGTCTGAAGACTGTGAGCTCCAGGAAGGCAGGGACTTCACCCATCGTGTGTTACTGCCATATCCCTGTGTCTGCGTTTGACATGGGGTAGATACCCGGTAGTTGAATGAACACATTTAATACCTCAAAGTTGTGTGACCCAGGTGCAAATTGGAGAATATAAACAGAAATAAAAGTTCTTGGATGGGTGCAGCGGCTCTTAACTGTCATGCCAGCACTTTGGGAGGCCAAGAAGAGAGGATTGCTTGAGACCAGAAGTTTAAGACTTGTCTGGGCAACATAGGGAGACCCCATCTCTATTAAAAAATAAATAAATAAAAGTCCTTGAAGGTAAGTTCCAATGTTCTCACTCATAAACGGACCTTGAACAATTATCATAATACTATAAGAAAAGGATTGGCAGTAGTGGGAAACTGCTGGGGGTGGGGTGGGATTGGCAGTAGTGAGAATCTACCGGGGAGCGGGGGCACACTTTATCAACAAGGGTACCTGCATAATGAACATTTGTATACCCAACCTGAATTGTACCCCACATCTTTAAAATAAAAAAATAAAAAAATAAAATAAAATCAAACAAACAAAAAAAGATTCTGTAAAGAGCTGCAAGTATGTAAATGAGTTATATTTGTTTGAAAAACGAACCTGTGTTTCTCTTGCCAACATTCATTCATCCACATTATTGAACACCTATTGTTTGTTGGACTATATATTGAGTGCTTCATATGCTTTATTTTCGAATCCTTAGAATCCCATGAAGGAGATATTGTTTTATAGATGGGAACCCTGGAGTTTAGAGAAATTAAGTTCCAAAAGTCATGGCAGCTGGTTAAATGGTTGCACTGGAAGATAGAAATTTGGGCCATTTCAATAAAAATATATAATTCTGATTTTTTAAAAAGTCATAAGAGTTGGCAGCCATAATTTTGGGTGGTTTTGATCATGAACCCCCATCACCTAGTTAAAGCTTGTGTCATTTATAGTAAGAGTCAATGAACACCGCCCCACCCCAATCCTGAAATGGAAAACCACAGTCACAGAAGGACAACTCTGTGGTGTCAAACACAGGGGTCTTCCCTCCCACGGACTGGCCAAGCCCCCCTGGGATCAGGGGAGGAGATAGCAGAGGAAGGTGTTTAGGCAACTGTGGAATCTCTCACCCATTTTCTCTTGTTCTTGCCGTTGACGGGGTGTCAGACTTGCTGCTGTGGAAGAGGAACATTCCAAACCACCAGAGGAACATTTTAAGTGGGTGGCATGCTCCCGTGTCTGAAGAGGTTGGTCCCTGACACGTGTCAATGATGTGATGTGGAAAATACAGCCACAGGGAAAACAGGCTGAATTTTCCATCGTCTCATAATCTAGGACCTCCCAAAGAGGAAGCAGAAACAAAAGGCAGTGGGAATAGTGGTTGAGATGGAAAAACATCCTGTCTTGAAGATGGAGGAGGCCCCGCACCCCAGGCCAAAGGTCCCCAGGAGGCTGAGGTGGGCAGAGGCCAGGAGACTCCATCCTTCTCAAACCCGCAAGCAGCAGAACTTAGGCTCTGCCCCCATGAGCAAGCTTTCCCACCCAGCAACCTTCTTCTATTTCCCCTGCTTCTGTGGTCCTGTTTCCTAATGATGTCTCTGGGGATCTCCTTCTCCCAAAAGAATACACATCCTATAGCAGATAGGCTGAATCAAAGGCCAGTGGTCATACTCAGTGGCTGCCTTGACAGCACTCCTCCCTTGCCTGTACCCTCACAGCTTTGCTGGGATTTCGAGGATGGGAGAAAGTAAAGAGAATTGATGTTCAATGAGCACCTACTATGTGCCAGGTGCTGTATGACCATTTAATATAAACAGTTTTCTTTCACTCTCACCAAACCCACCTACAACAGTCTGAGTTAAAGATAAGGAACTAAAGATCGGAGTGACTTGCTGGGGTCACCCGGCTAGTCAGTGGCATAGTGCAAAGCCCAGACTCCTCCTTACAACATCCTCACCTTACAACAAGATCAGATGAGAAGGTCGCTTCTAGTAATGAAATGTCTGGCACATACCATGATACATGGACACATTTAGCATCCTTGATCTTTTTAGCAACTTTACTGGCTACACTTTATCATTCCCATCTTATAGGTGAGGAAACTGAGGCCTGATGGAGTTAAATGACATACCCAGGCTTACCCAGTAAGAATTGAGGAAGGAAGCCGACTTGGGGAGCTTGCTATGGAGGGAGTGGGCCTTTTTAGAGCCCCTGGCCTGGGTCTTGGCTTAAAGAGATGGGGCAACCCCGGCACTGTGGCTGGATTTTCTGGTGCCAGTACACACAGGGGTTCATGAGCCTTAGCACCAGGCCACTGGGGCCATCACGAGAATGGGTGACTCCAGGATGTCTGGGCCAGGAGACCTGGGTGTGCCTCGATCGTCTGCACACGGCTCCCCCTTGGAGCTGAAGCTTTCTGTCTTTCTTGCCATCCCATGAAAGTGAAGCAAAATCCGATGTGGCCACTTGTGGGCAAAATGAAGTCAAAGCTTATGTTTTTCCATGCCTGACACATATTAAGGCTTTTCCCAGCCTCATTAGCATAAATGGCTCAAGTTGAACTGTTTACAAATTCCAGAAGCCCCTTTTCCATCCTTACTGTGGAAGAATTTTGTGGGTAGTGTTGGGGGGGGGAGAAAGAATAACTGCTTAGGGCAGTGAGGAGGTGGGGCAGAAGGGATTGGAAGCTCGTTAGAGGCCTAGGGGGAACTTGGGGGGGTTCCCCCCCAGTGGCCCTGCCAGGGAGCTGGGGAAATGACACTTTTCTGCCCAGGGAAAACCAAACTTGTTTTTGTTTTGTGTTGCTTTAAATTTTCTTCATCTTTTCCAATTTTTTTTTTTTAAAGGAAATTGAGGGAATTCTTTGAAATGTCTTTTTGGAAATGTGTAATACAGGCAAAGCAGGGACCGAAGGGAGACCCAAACTTTACCTGTACGATGTCTACTTGTATACCTAATCCTGAATTGTACCCTGCATCTTAAAAATGTTAAAATATTAATAAAAAAAGAAATGGGTAATAGATTGGAGGCACTAAGTCGTGGTTCTTAGCCTTGGGTAGACATCAGAATTATCCTCTCAATCTGGATAGAACTCATGGGGAAAGAAATGCATCATTATTTTCACTATCTTTTAAATTAAATTGAGCACATTTTTCAATCTTTTTTTTTTTTTTTGAGTTGGATTCTCACTCTTGTCGCCCAGGCTGGAGTGCAGTGGCACGCTCATTACCGCCGCAGCCTTGATCTACTGGGTTTAGGTGATCCTTCCACCTCAGTCTTCCAAGTAACTGGAACTACAGGCGCGCACCACCATACCTTACTAATTTTTTTATTTACTATGGAGACAAGGTCTCAGCAAGTTGCCCAGGCTGGTCTCGGACCCCTGGGCTCAGGCAATCCTCTTGCCTCGCCCTCCCAAAGTACTGAGATTACAGGCAACCTTAAACGCAGACAGCAAACCACCGTGCTATTAGCAGCGCCTTCATACCAACAGCAATCACAAACATTTTTATATTCTCTTATTGCTGTTACATGTCTTGAAATAGCACTTATGTTCATCACATCTTAGAAATTGTGATCGTTGTCAGGCCTGCCATAGATCTTGCTATCCAGTGTGTTCATAAAGATGCCCATAAAATGCTGTATCTCAAAATATTTTGACAGCTATATGTCGGTGCAGTCATTTTCCTTTGTAGTTCTGTGTTTTCCTTTATTCATCCAGACGTGTTATTCTGAGAGGGGGTTTATAGGCCTCATCTAGCTGTTAAAGGGATCTCTGGCATAAAAAAGGTTAAGACCCCTTCTTTCAGAAAGGCCAGTGGCTTGCGTTCTCTCTGGGGCCTCTCTGTTGCTTAGATACACACGTGGCCTCCGCAGGGAGGTTGTTGAAGAATCTGTCTGTTGTTGGATTCACTGCAGTAGAATCCTCATCGTTGTAGATAAGACTTAACCCCTCAGTTCCCTGAATCACACCAGCCTCCCATTCAAGTGGTTTGGATCCTAAGGATTGTGAAGAAGCATTTGCAAGAAACTGAAGTTTGAAAACATTCTGATTACGAGCACTGTGGGAGATCTTGAAACTGCTCTGCTTGGGGTCCATCTCAGACATAGGAGTGCCTGGGTGGTCCCAGAAAATCTTCTGGATCTGCCGTTTGAGCTGAGGTAGCCCAGACGGGGAGACCGCACAACCTCCAGCTACTCACAACTGTGGCCAAGAGTGATCTTCCTCAGAAAAGGCCCCTGGCCCTTGGTTGCAGCCTGGCAGCCGTCTTCGACTCCCTTCTCTCTGTGGCCTGGCTCCCAACGGCTCAGCACGAGGGTGCATGATGTCCAGTGGAGATTGTTGATGTGGCAGGAGAGACCACAGGACACAGACCCTGGAACCTTGTTCTTCCTGAGAGATTTCTCCTCCCCCCAGCCCCCCTGAAAGGCTCCAACCTCAAGCCCTTGGGATGGACAGAGAAGATACGAAGGATGACCCAGTCTTCGTCACTTCACGGTCGATTGAGTCCACATGCCTAGGGACTGGGTGCCCTCCAAGGCTGAACGTTATTAGTCTGGGGCAGGTGCCAGCACTGAAGGGCCCTTCATTTCTGAGTGTGTCACAAAAAGTGGCCGAGGACTGTAGGACTGGAAGTGAGGAGGTGCAGGATGTGGATGAGATGTGAGCCAGGTAGCTATTTTCACCCTAACCTGGAAAAGCAGGAAGAGGAAGGTGATGGAGACTCTCTGGAGGTGGCTGAGTGTGTAGATGAGAGGCCAGGCAGAGCAGATGCAGCCCTTCAGACAGCGCCAGGCGGAAGTTCATGGGGACTGTTCCTGTGTGACCTTCCAGAGCCCATTCCTTGGAGACCTAGTGTGTCACTCCAAACCCTTCTCTTCGACGAGGGCTTGTCACAGTTCCCCAGAAGGATCTCTTCCTGTGTGTCCTTCCAGAAGGACTGTTATCACACCCTTGACACATCATCGTTAGGGAACACTCGTGATGCCTCAGACAACTTCGGAAAGCCCTCATCACTCCCCAGATGTGGCTTCTGCCCCAGGCAATCCCAGACAGCCCATGTCACTTCCCAGATGTGGCTTCTGATGTCTACTGTTCAGTGCCCAGAACATTTATTTATATATTTATTTATTTGAGTTGGAGTCTCACTCTGTCACCCAGGCTGGAGTGCAGTGGCACACTCAAAGCCACTGCAGCCTCAATCTGCTGGGCTCAGGTGATCTTTCCACCTCAGCTTTCCAAGTAGCTGGAACTACAGGTGCACTCTATGACACCCGGCTAATTTTTAAATTTATTTTAGAGACGAGGTCTTGCCGTGATGTTGTTCAGGCTGGTCTCGAACCCTTGGGCTCAGGAAATCCTCTCGCCTCCTCTTCCC
>CAUYQG010301327.1:0-10925 GCA_963574415.1 Tarsius wallacei | reverse complement strand
ACGCCTGGCTGATTTTTTGATTTATTGTAGAGATGAGGTCTCGCTTGCCCAGGCGGGTCTCGAACCCGTGGGCTCAGGCAATCCACTCACCTCAGCCTCCCAAAGGCGCGGGATTACAGGCTGAGCCACCGAGCCCGGCTTACATTCTTTATATAGTTATATTTATTTATTCCTTTAAGTAGAAAAAAATGAATCAGGATTGGCATGATATTTAGCAAGTAACTCTCATCTTAGTAGACTATAGCATCAAAGCTATGAGATGGGTGTACTCACCTCAGCTTCTTACAAATATTGGTGTTTCTACTTACAGCATTTGAAATATATATATGGTTCATAGGCAAGTGACTAAAAGCAATATCTTAGACAAAAGAAAGCGCTTTATTTTTAAAATAGGCTTATGTCACCTCAATATGCTTAAAGCTGAAATTTAAGGGGAATAGATTTTTTTAAATTGTGGCAGAGAGGTCTTGTAGAGGTGAGAAGGATTAAATAAATAGGGGAAGGAATATATAAAAGCAGTTCTCAATATTTTCTATACATTCTCAGGATTTGTCTAGGGAATGCTTCGAGCTACCTTGCCTGAACTCATTTTCCAAAATTATACATGCCCAAATTATACCCTAGAACCTGGTATTTAAGTGATATTAGCTGTTATAAGCATGCTCATTACAAATAAAAGAACCATGATTTCAGATTGTGATTTTTTTAAAAGGTGGTAAAACGTAGAGATTTTCAAAGTTAAAGAGCATGTTTCTGTTTTGTATGTGAGAAATTACAGATAATGTCTTTTCATCAAATACTGTAAATATTTAAACCCTCATTCTTGGATATTAATTCTTATTATTCATTTAAATGTGAATAATTCATTATTCTAAAATTAACTATTGAACATATGACAAATTAAATTCAATAATTAAGTTGAAAATAAAAAAAGGATTAGAGAGTGGAAATATATTTTGGAATCTTTTTTTAGAAAAAATTTTAAAACCTTAACTAAAGCAATGCTCACACGTGCACATATGCACACATACACAGAATCTTAAGGGAACTTTAGAACCGATTGGGAACTTTTAAAAAACTTGTTAGATATGTTTTGAGTGCTGTTTCTGTGCCCATCTTTGAGGACCGGTGACCAGTCTTTGAACTGGACTTTCCCTCAGGAAATTTGCATCTCGTTGAGGAACTATGATACCCATAACAATATACAAAGTCAGGTGATATGCCATGCTGTTATAACGTTGCAAAGAAATACAGAGCAGAAATGAAGATCTGAGCATGAAGTGATTGAGAAGATGGATGTATCTCACACAGGTTAGCAGAAATATGAATGAAATGAGTGAGACAGGATTCCATTTGGAGCATACTATTTCCAGCCAATAGAAGGAAGAGCAAACACAAAGGTTCTGAGTTGAGAGCATGCCTGGAGTACTGAAGGGACATCAAAGAGTTCAGCATGGTTGGCGCTCAGTGAGCAAGTAAGAGAGTAGTTGGAATTCAGTTCAGAGAAGTTGTTAAATGCCAAATCATATAGGGCGCTTTAGATACAAGTAAGGAGTTTGGATTTATTCTACTGTGATGTGACGCTATTGAAGGTTTTTGAGCAGGGAGATGGCAGAAAATAGATAGAGGTCAAGATTAGGGAAATGATAGATGGGCTAAGACTTGGGAACCACATATCTCAGGTTCCTGGGGCAAGTCCTGGTTTTTCTAATTCTTGTTACTGCAAAATTATTAGTAGCACCCCCATTCACACTCAAAAACAGTAAATTTCATGGTCGCCTAACTAAGAGGCTGAAGGTCATGTGAGCAGGTCAGTTTCTGGGTATATTTTGAAGTTAGAGCTAGTAATATTTTCTGATAGATGAGATGCAAAATGAGGAGAAAAAGGAATAAAGAAGGATGGCAAAGTTTAAGGACTGAGAAAAATGATTTAATGGTGGTGCTATTGAGGAAGAAGTGCCAGTGGAGGAGCCCTCGGGAGAGAAAAATGGTTTTTGAGGTGTGTTAGCTCAGAAACAATCTCTGAAACTAGGATTTGTGTGCAAGTAATTTATTAAGAAAATACTTCCAGGAGAGACTACAGGAGTGGGAGTGGTAGGAAAAGGACAGATAGAAAGCTGAGCAAGAATTCCATGCCAGACAAAGCTTCAGAGTATATCTGACCAACAGGGAATTCTGGAGTATAAGTTACATCTCAGAACTTTTCCTGCTTTAAAGTGATTTAGGTATGAGCTGATGGGGTCAGGGTTGATAACATAAATTCACATGCGCTTCAGATTCCTTGTGACTTCTAAGCAGCTCAGGGGCTATTCTCTTAAGAAGGTGCTATAAACTCAGTTATGCCCCTCCCAAAATTCATATGGTGAAGCTTTAACTCCAAGTGTAATGATATTTGGAAATGGGACCTTTGAGAGATAATTAGCATTAGAGGAAGTCATAAGAGTGAGATCAATGACCTCATGATGGGATTAGTGACCTTATAAGAGCAGGAAGAGAAAGATCTCTCTTTTCACCAGGTGAGGACACAGCAAGAAGGTGGCCATCTTCAAGCCAGAAAGAGAACTTTTACCATGAACCAAATGAGCCAGCACTTTGACCTTGAACTTCCTAGATTCCAGAACCATGAAAAAATAAATATCTATTGTTTAAGCCACTAAGTCTATGGTATGTTTTTTTAAAAAAATAGCAACCTTAGCTAAGACAGAATATTACAGGTACATGATCAAACCATGAGGGATGGAAACAGATAAGAAATCCCAAGGATTTGGGGTGGAGCACCAACTACAGTGATCTGTAGTGGACACTACAGAAATTAAAGTCAAGAGTTCACTTGGGGATGAATTCATGAGTATTAGACCATCAAATCAAATGAGTAGGCAGCTGGATATATAAGACAAGTTAGGAGAGAGGACAGAAATAAAGATAGAAATGTTGAATCAAATAGATGACATTTAAAGACTGGGCTGGCTGTGATCATCTAGGAAGTGAATGTAGGTAGAGAAGTACAGTACTGTGTGAGGTACCGTATGAGGCAAAAAGTATGACACCCAATCCGTGCTTGTGAGCATTTGAAAAATAAATCATAATCTCATCTGAAAAATAAATATAGGCTAAAATAGTCTGACTCTCAAGAGGTGACATCAGTGGTAGATCTTCCTAGTGTTATTAATTTAATTTCTTTGACTATCTTATTCATGTCTTTACTCATTTCTACATCTCTGCCCTCTACCCTGTTGCATGGGAAAAGTTAGCATAAATTTTTTCACCCTTACATGCAGAAGCATCATAAATATCATACCAATTTTGAAGATAATTTTAGGCCAAAGATAAGCAGATATATTATGCTGTGATGTCTTTGGAAATCCCATGAGTTTTTAAATTACTTCAAGTAAGTTATAAAATTTTCACAGAAAATGAATTTGAAAAATTCTGGAAAAAACAAACAAAACTCAAACAAGAAGATCTCATGCCTTTGAAGACAGGGTAGTATTTACTATGTCAAATAAATAGTCATAGGGTGTTAAAAAGTTTAGAAGAGATGGAATTTGCTGTTGGAGGGATTAACTCTTAAATGGCCTATGATCCCCACTTTCCTTTTTTACAAAATAAGAATTTCATAATCATTATAACCCTTGGGATTGATGGAGACAAAACATTTTTAAGCCAACCTCTAATGCTCAGATTATCCTCATAAGGAATCAACAAACCTTTAGTTGAATCATAATTGTAAGCAATGCAAAATGTCCTGCCATCACACTTTTCATATCAAAGTGACAGAAAATCTTTACTTTCAGGAGGGTCTGATGTCTCCTTTCCTTTCCCTAATCTTCCTTAGATGAGTCTGTACTGCAGACTCATGTGCTTTTTATTTTACTGTTTACCCTCATTTCCTCCTTAGCACAATCATTTAGATAGGGATTGGAGGGAGTAGAAAAACAATTGTTGGTAATATAGCTCCTTCTGTGACTACATTCTAAATACTTTGCATGTATTTACCATATTAATTCTCACAGTCTATTAGATTGAGACCCATCTACAAATGAGGAAATAAAGCACAGGGATGCTAAGAAATTTGCCCAAGGTCATTGAGGTAGCAGGTAGGGGAAGCAGAATTCAAACCCTAGCAATCTGGCCCTGAAGTCCAAGTTCACAACCATTATGACGCACTATCCCTGTCTTTGAAACTCACCCCTCTACCCTTAACTATCTAGGGCCCCACTTTGCAATAGCTAGGCCATTTGTGGTGGTCATTTTTGTGCTCGGCTTCAAAAAGCCTCAAGCCATTGCCTTTCAGGACACAGGAAATTTATGAGGCAGCTTATAGTCTCCATTTTAGAAACTGATGAAATTCTATTAATCTCCCCTCCACTAATTTGGTTTGGTGCGTTCCTTTCATGGAAGACACCAGCTCATCATAAATCTGACAGGCCTTGTGCTCATGCTGCATTGCTTTTATTATTATTGTATTACAGGGTTTCAGTAACTCGGATTTAGGATTACAGACATAACTGCCAGAGAAATTTACAGCAGGCTGCCATCTCCACATTTTTATGGCTTGGCTTGTTGCACAGTTTCTTTTAAAAATCTTAACACTTATCCCTTGACTTCAGTTAAAAATACAATTTGTGCTCTTTCTATCTGTATTCTGATATAACTAAGTCAAGTCTTATTTTGTTTTTGGTATTTTCATATTTTCACCATGGAATTTGGAAATATTGTTAATAGGAACATTTCCTAGGTTAGTCAATACCAATTAGTCATTATCCTTAATTTGTTGACAATTTAACATCGCATCTTCAAAACTACATTCTGAGGACATACAATGTCACCTCAAATAAAACTCAAGTGTAATCTGAATCCTTGTAATGTGACTCTTAATTAGTTCTGAGAAAAGGCAAAGCTTGTTCATTATTATGCTGAGGAGAACATCTAGTTTTTTTAAAGGACAGATATAATTATTAATTATATGCTTAGAATCTTATTTTTAGGCCAGAAGTATGAGGTGTAAGGTAATTATCTAAATTAGTTAATTTTCAAGTTATAAATTAAGAAAAAAAGCTAGTCTCTTTTCATATGCCACTCAGAGTCATAAGTGGCTTATTTGTATTATCTCATTAAAATGTCTCAGCAATCTTATAAGATAATTGAGTGTTTTAAAGCAATACAAAATACAGTACACTGTCATAGTTTTCCTGGACTACAATTTACACTGGTCTATATGTTGTATTAAATTCTTACACACCATAGAATTTGCTTTGTTCTATAGATTTTGTTCCTGGATCTACTTTTCTGTTCTCGTAGTTCTGTGTCAGAAACCCTTGGTCATACTACTGGTCAAACTTGGCCAAATTTAGTCAAACATGAAAAGAGCTTTTCTGTTTATTTTCAACTAGTCAATACTTTTCTTATATCTATAAATATTTGGTGAGCACTACCTAATCTACTTGAGATTATTTATTTTAGTTATGATTTAAAAAAATAGACAAAATAAGAGTGAAGAATGTGGAGTATTTTTTAGTATGTATTTCTTCATACCACGGTTAGAGCTTTCTTTTGACAGGCCCCTTTGTCATATCTTTTATTTGGGAGAATCTTGGAGGAATCTCTCCAATCTCTGTTTGGACTGCTGCAGTGATTGAGGCTGAGAGAATTAGCCAGCAGTGGGTTTAGAAACCAGCCTTCTGTGCATGACAGCTGATACTTACCTTTCATTAAAGGTTTTTTAATGAGAAACATTTATGATTAACATAGACCTTTTGGGCAGCAGGGTGGGGTGCGGTGGGGTCAGCCGGGGATAGGGTGGGGTGGAAAAAAACAACAAAAATCGACCTTTTAAAAACTGGAACTTTTAGCTCACTTTCTCCAGGACTTATAAAAAGAAATAAAGAAATCAAGGACCTCAGAAGACCGGGGATTTATTAGATAATCAAGTGAAGATGTTTACCAGTTAGTGAGATATACAAGTCTGTAGTTAGGAGGGATTTCTGGGCTGGGTGGCTAAGTAGATTACATAAATGTGGATGTATTCTCTTTTGACTAAAAATAGATTTATTTTGATACAGCTTAAGGGCTGAAAGTTTGCAATCTCAAGTTGCATCTGGGGAATTTGAATTGGAGGCTTGGCCAATGAGGATTTAGCTTTTTGCTATCATGTTTGAATCTTTTCAATTGGAAATCTTATCAGGAGTTCTATATGATATTAAAAAATAAAATATTTAAACTAAAAAAGTGCTAAATCAGCCACATGCTTGGTCCAAGCTCTGATGAAATAGAATGTTATCACATCTCAATGAGAAGAACATGATTTGTTCTCTTCAAATGGGATGGAATGGGTTAATAACCATGGGTGTTTTCAAGACTTCCCTCTGATTACGTCTTACCATTTTATACATATCTACTCACATTTAGAAATTGCTTACTGATACCGTTTCCTTTGTGGTCCCTTATTTGATGGCTTACCTCCCTTGGTAAAACTGTATCCCTTTTACAGGTTTCTTTCATACTTCCTATCCAGACCCACTTTTCCTCTTTGTGTGACTCAGACTCCCCTGCAAATTGACTTCCTGTTGGGTTTGGCTATTGGGGATCACATGCAGGAGAGTAAAAGCAGAGGAGAGAAGAGTTGTGGTACTTCTGCCCTTGATATTTTCCCTCTTCAGCTGCACTTGTCTGTAGTCATATGCCTTTGTGAAGGTAGCTCCTAGGAGAACAAGTACAGGAAAATGAAGCGTTTTCTGTGGCTTTCATTCTCACTGCTGCTTTCTTTGGTGACATTATTTCCTTCTCTTGCTACTTTAAACTCATCTGGTTTCCTGTTGTTAGTTTCTGAGTACCTCAGCATCTCTTATCAGTTCCTCAGACCAGCCCATACTTCTCTTCATTAAAATATTTTTTGTTAAACTATCACAGTAGACATATTCCTCTGATACTTTACCTGTCTATGCTCACTATACTAAATCCTGGTGAGACTTTCATCACAGCATCTATCTATGTGGTCATTTAATTTTTTTCCTAATAATTATTTGTGAAATCCATCTCCTGTGAACTCTACCTTAGATGTATATACTCATTATGGTTTTAAGTCTCTACAATATTTACCCCTCAGTATTCTCTGAATATGCTCCAGATCTGAAGACCTCCTTTTGTTGCTCATTTCCCGAACATCTTTCACAGAAGGGCCTTTGCAGTGAATTCCCTTTGCCTGGAGCACAAAGGAAGTATTCTAGGTCATTGCTCAAGAACCACACTAAGATAAACTCTCTTCTTCAGAAGTTCCTGTCATCTCCTTACTCTTTTTTATTCCTATTCTTATCATATGTGCGTTTTTACTTCCCTACACTATAATGTAAATTATCTCAGGATAAACATTTTTACATTTTAATCACTGCTTTCCAACAAGTGGTTTTTCCCATCTGAGAATTTAATAATACATATACCAATGCAGATATTTTTAAGTAATGCATGCATGATAATAGACACAGATATAGGTTATGTATCTTCTTTGTATATTTGCTAAATTTAATAAATTACTTAGATATTTTATTCAGACACTATGAGGATGCATATATTTATATGTATTTGTATGGCTGGGTCTTTGTACATCAATATTAGTTAGGTATTTTTTCCAAATTAAAGTCAACATGAATAATAAATATTATATCTACCAATAACTCAAAAGCATTCAGTGACTATAAAGAAACAATATCAATTTTAGTCACGTGCCTCATAATGATGTTCTGGTCAATGATAGACTGCATATACAATAATGGTCCCATAAGATTATAATGAACTTAAAATTCCCTATTGCTTATCAATGTCATTTACCAAATTGTATACTCATGTGTTGGTGGTGATGCCAGTGCAAACAAACCTACCACACTTCCAAGTATATAAGAGTAAAGCACATAAAGTTATGTAAAATGCATCCTATTTGATAATAACTGTTACTGGTTTCTGTATTTACCATATGATACTTTTTATTGTTATTTAATAGTGTGTTCTTCTTACTTATTAAAAACAAGTTAGGTGTAAAACTGCAGCAGACAGGTCCTTCAGGAGGAATTTCAGGAGACGTTGTTATTATAGGAGAAGACGGTTTCATGTATGTTATTATCCCTGAAGACCTTCCAGTGGAACAAGATATGGAGGTGGAAGACAATGATAGTTATGACTATGACCCTGGGCAGGCTTAGCCTAGTGTGTGTGTATCTTATTTTTTAACAAAAAAGGTTAAACAGTGGAAAAAAAATTGAAATTAGAAAATGTCTTATAGAATAAGCATATAAACAAAGAAAATACTTTTGAGCACCTGTACAATGTGTGTTTTAAGCTAAGTGTTATTACAAGAAAGTCAAAATGTTTAAAAAATTGAAGTCTATAAAGTGAAAAATGTTGCAGTGAGCTAAGGTTAACTTATTATTAAAGAAAGGAAACTTTAAAAAATAAATTTAGTGTAGCCTATACATAATTAGTGTAACGTCTAGGCCTTCACATTCAGTCTCCCCTCACTCCATGACTCATCCAGAGCAACTTCCAGTCCTGCGACCTCCATTCATGGGAAGTGCTTCACACAGGTATACCATTAAAAAAAAATTTTTTTTGCGGTAATTTTACCTTTTCTATGTTTAGATACCTTTGAATACCCAAATACTTATCATTGTGTTATAACTGCCTACAGTATTCAATAGAGCAACATGCTGTACAGGTTTGTAAACTAGGCACAATAGTTTATGCCATACAGCCTAGATGTGTAATAGGCTATTCCATCCAGGTTTTTGTAGGTAGGTATGTCAATATTCAAACAACAATGAGATTGTTTAACGATACACTTCTCAGAATGATAACTGTTTATAGAGAAAACAATCTGACTGTTTTCTTTTCTCCTCTATGCATACACTCACAACACTCAATACTTACAGAGCACTTTACTTCTGACCCGATGTATAAATTTTTTCTCCACACTAATTCTCTGACACTAGCTGGGTATCCTATATACAATTCAACTCTGACATTATCTACCTGAATTTAGAGTCAGATTCCATAGGTTAAGGGTTTAGTCTCACAGGACTGTCCCTCAGTTCAGATGCCACTCCCAAGTCTGGGTCTCCAGACCAATCAGCTATAAATTGGGCGTTCCTACAACCCCCTTCATCATTTGCTAAAATGTCTCACAGAACTCAGGAAGACACTTTATGTATGTTTGCCTGTTTATTACAAAAGTATACAACTCAGGAGCGACTCGGTGAAAGCGATGCATAGGACAAGGCATGTGGGCAGGGGCAGGGAGTTGTACCCTCTCAGGTTAATATCTCTCTTAGCACCTCTGTGTTCAGCAACTCAGAAGCCCTCTGAACTCCGTCATTCAGGGTATTTATGGAAGCTTCAGTACACAGGAATGACTGAGTAAATCATTAGCCATTGATGATCAACTCAACCTTCAGCCCCTCTCCGCTCCCTAGAGGTTGCAGGTGGGCCTGAAAGTTCCAACCCTCGAATCAAAAGTTTGATTTCTCGGACACCTGGTCACCAACCTGAGGCAATTCAGGAGCCCTCAGTCATTAGTCATGTCATTAGCATACAAAAAAGACAATTGTCATTTTAGAGATTTCAAGAGATTTAGAAGCTGTGTACTAGAAAATGGGGTGAAGATCAGACACATATTTTTCTTTTCTTTTTTTTTTTTTTTTTTTTTTTTTAGTTGGAGTCTATGTCGCCCAGACTGGAGTGCAGTGGCACACTCCCAGCCACCACAGCCTCGACCTGCTGGGCTCCGGTGATCCTTCCACCTCAGCCTTTTAAGTAGCTGGAACTACAGGCGCGCGTTACCACGCCTGGCTAATTATTGATTTATTGTAGAGACAAAGTCTTGCCAAGTTGCCCAGGCTGGTCTCAAACCAGCGGGCTCAGGCAATCCACTCACCTCGGCCTTCCAAAGTGCTGGGATTACAGGCTGAGCCACTGAACCCGGCCAGGGTTTTTTCATTACAAATCGTAGTATCACCGTGACACTGACAGGTGGTGGTTGGGCAATTATTTTATGAATATTTATACATTTGTGAACATTTAAAAATGAACTTATTTTTTAAATTGTTCTTTGTCCTAGACACATGAAGCTGTTCAATTAAGCTAAATTTGGACTTGAATACTCATGTAAAGAATTGCAACCTAACTTAGTACTAAAAACTAACTGAAATCAATACTTAGGCATATACTTTTGTTACAAACAGCTGAGTGTCAATCATAAAAGCCAAGCTTCAGTGAATCACAGGGGTCCAACTGATCAGAACATGTCCAAATAAGGCAAACGCTGAGCTGTAAGCAGCCAAGCTGTCTCCACCTGACCACTGTTTTCTGTGCATAAATAGTGCCAAACCACTGCCCACATAGCAGTCCAGAGATATCCGAACCTGGTCTGGTTTTGAGGACTGCCCAATTCACAAATTTTTCTTTGCTTAATTAAGTGCTATTAAATTTAAATTGAATTTGCCTAAAGATTTTCTTTTAACAAAGCACAGATCATCTATTTTTAAGTTTAGTATATAGTATAATAATATTTATTTTTTAAATTTTATTTTTATTTTAGAGTTGTGGTATACAAGTGAGGGTTTACAACATAAGTAGGCTATATGAAGGTGAAGTTTCTAACTGGCCCTATCTTCCCCTGGTAGTGGACCAGGTACCCTTCGTGTTCCCATGAGATCCTCTCTCTTCTCCCTCCCTCCTTCCCCTAACAATGCCCCATGACTGCTGATCCCACCCTTGTGCTAATGTGACTAGTGTTTAGAACTCCCTTATGAATGAGAACATGTGGTATTCAGTTCATTGTTTCTGTGAAAGTTTACTTAGTATCATGGTCTCCAACTGCACCCACATTGCTGTGAAGACCATGATTTTGTTCTCCTTTTTTTTTTTTTTTTTTTTTTTTT
>CAUYQG010301324.1:0-35298 GCA_963574415.1 Tarsius wallacei | reverse complement strand
GGCGCACGCTACCACGCCCAGCTGATTTTTTGATTTATTGTAGAGATGAGGTCTCGCCAAGTTGCCCAGGCAGGTCTCGAACCCGCGGGCTCAGGCAATCCACTCACCTCAGCCTCCCAAAGCGCGGGATTACAGGCTGAGCCACCGAGCCCGGCTTCAATTTCTTATTACATTGCTAATATGTATAACATTTTTAAAATGTTAATTAGCATAATTCACTGTAACTGCCAAGGATTGTTGAATAGATTTTCCTTTAAAGTTTTAGATGGTGCTCTACTCCTTATAACAAAATATCAACAGCAGGGGAAAAACAGTGCAAGACAGCGATTCCTATCTGGAGGCCTAAAGACTTCTACATTAAAAAAAAAAAGATTTTCATCTTGGAAACAAAAGATCCAAAGGAAGAAATAACCCAAAGAATTTTAAGGTTATAGATTTTAATTTGATCAGTTTCTATTCAGTTAACTACTGGGAAAAGCACAACTACTACTGGGATCACTGGTTTAAAAAATGCATGTACGTATTTCTCAAAATAAGTAATATAAATGTAGAATCTCCTGTATCATCTGTTCATAGTTTAGATGTATGAGCTTGCCCTCTCTTGACTCCATCAGTGCTAAGTGATCACATTAAGTCATCTCTACTAATAACTTATTTTCACCACAAGCAGAATGTTCTTATTTAGCATCTTTACAGCTGGTGAGAATTGGTTTAATTCAGTAAACATTAACTGACTATCAGGCAGGGTGCTAGACTTAGAACATATAAGACCCAACAAAGAGCTCATTTCCTTGAGAAATTTAGGGTCCAGGGACTGTGGGAGTTTGGTGGGAGTTTGGAGGACAATCACAGACAGATGTTTTACTACAATCTGGTAAGAGGTAATGAGGTCGAGTTTTGTGCAGGCATGAGGTGAGCACTCCTCCACTGAGGGCTCTGGGAAGCCATCTTGGAGAAGATGGTGTGTGAATCTTTGAAGAGGAATGAGAATCAGGTGAAGAGACAAAACACAGAGCCAGAGTGAGGTGGGAGGTGCTGAAAAGAGGAGGGAGAATTAATGAGTAGTTCTCTGGCCTTTGTGACTACCTGAGATGGGAAATGGGAAGAATAAAGAGCAGAAGTGGGGGAAAGAAGCAGATGACTTCCATTTCAGACTTATGGAGTGTTGGAATCATTGGGGACCACCAATGGGCTGAAGCTCAGAGGAGTGGTCAGGACTAGAACTGCGTGTATGTTGATAAAGCATATACACAGTACTCAAAACTGTGAGAGCTGACAACTTCCAAGGAGAAAGGAACACTGGGGAATGTATATTGGGTGGGGGAGGGGGAGTCCAAAAAGAGACATTAAAATAGGAGGAGACCCACAAGGCAGCATTGTCATGGTAGCCAAGACAGTAGGGAGTTTTAAGAATGAGGACAAAGGATAGCAGTGTCAAGAGCAGTAATGAACTTTGTAAAGATAATGGCTGGCAATGTCCCCTAGATTTGGCAGTATGGGTAGTTACTGATGACCTTTGGCGGTGGAGTAGTGGGGGATGGTTGCCAGATTTCACTGAAGAGTGGATGGAAGCCAAAGACATGGGGATGCCATTTGTGACTTTTAACCCAACCCAGAATATCTATCATCTCTCTATACCTATCTCTATCTCTTGCTCTATCATCTATCTATGTCTTTATCTTTTTATCTATTTATCTATCATCTGTCTCTTCTCTCTCTCTCTCTCTCTCTCATATCTCTCTATCCCTGTCTTTATTTCTTTATCTATTATATCTATCTATATTTATCATCTATCTATCTCTGCCTATCTATCATCTATCTATCACCTATATCTCTTTATCTATCTAATCTATCTATATCTATTTATCTCAGTCTCTATCTTTGTAATTTACCTCTATCTCTCTCTTTCTTTATATCTTTGTCTATCTGTCTATCTATCTACACACACAGACACTCCTACATATATATCTAATTAATTTTTATTTCACCTGTCCTACATTTCTCTTTCTCTTACTATTTTTATCTCTACTCTTCAATAGCATACCCTTCCACTATTTGTTTTCTTCCTTTTCTCCTCCCCCCACATCATCCCTGCCATGCTCCCTTCCTAAACCCTTTCATGGGATAGCTTCTCATCACTGTGCTATGAGTCAGTTGATAACCTTATGAGATTCCTATGTTATGAACTGATTATTGCAATTATTAATAAAGCCAGAAGAAATACCTGCCATTACCCTAATATTTTTTGTATTGTGGTAAAATATAGATAAGAATATTCACCATTTTGACCATTTTTAGTAATTTACAAAATACTTTCACATATTTGTCCCTATTTAATATGCTTGTGGTTATTATTATGGTTATTATTTTTAATACCAATGGATTAAATGCCAACAGATGCTTGCCCATCTTTTGACTGGGTATTGTAATTAATTTAAAGTTGTTTAGGATGGAAGCTCAGACCCATAGGTTCCTAGTTGCCTTTTAATTCAACCATTCTTTGATATTGAGGAAACGAGGCTTAGAGAACTAGTGTCTTATGCCAGATTTCATTGCTACTTAGGAGGGGTTTTGGCACCAAAGGCCAGCCTCCTGATTTTCACTGTACAACTCTAATCACAAGGCAAAGACATTGGTGAGGCGCAAGCAGTCCTGTTGGAACTCAGCACAGAGAAAACTTTGGCCAGTCTCTCCCTCTGTCAACCTGATCCTGCACCTTTCAATCATACTGATTCAGTCACATGCTAGTTGCTGGTGGCCATAAAGCAAACCCCAGGCCCTCCATCCTTATCCATGGCACTTGACCCAGACTCCCTCACTTTGTTCCCTCTCATGACCTCTTCTGCTTATTCTCAGTTCCTATCCGGTTTCTACTTGACTTTCTACACTTTTATTTTTGTCTCCTACTCGAGAACATTCATCTTTTCTGCCCAGGGAGCATCCATTCTTACTTAATCTATCAGAAATAGCACCTCTATATTGTCCCCTGGGGATGACCCAGGGCTCGCTAGCATATTCTGCTACCTTGCCCTCAGTGACTGGTTTGGAGGTGGGCTTGTGATCCGAGCTAGGCAAATTAGCCAGGCGCTTTAATATCACCTGACCCAGGGTCCAATCTGCTTGGAACTGGAGCTCTGCCTGTATTTTTCAAGCACACAAGCCAATAAAGTCCCCGTGTTTGTTTAATCACTTTGAGGGGAGTAGTTGTTGCCACCACAAGAGCCCTAACTATTACTCTCCTTTTGCAAAACCTTGTCTTGTCCCTGTGTCTTACCGTGACTCATCAGGGTTGATCCTTGCATTGTCTAGGATTTGCTCCAGGCCGATCCTCTCACGCTGCTACAGGCCCCCATACCTCTCTGGTTCCTATCTCAGCTCCTGGGACTCAAGCCCTCAGCTCTAACTGATGTCATGACCATACACCAGCCATCTCCTCACCCCACATCACCCCTGCCATGTCCCCTCCCCAAACCCTGTTATGGGATACCTTCTCATCACTGTGCTGTGCTTCAGTTGATAAGCTCCTGAGCTTCCTATGTCATGAACTGGTTATTGCTATTATTAATAATGACAGAAGAAATACCTGTCATTACCCCAATGCTTTTTTTAAAATTGTGGTAAAATATACATAACATAAAATTTACCATTCTTAACCATTTTAGGTGTACAATTCAGTGCATTCCTTAAATTATGCAACCATAACTCTATATATTTCCAGAACTTTTTCATTATCCCAAGTAGAAACTCTGTACCCATTAAAAATAACCCTCCACTCCTCCTTGTCCTCAACTCTGGTACCTCTGTTCTAGTCTGTGCATTTGCTTCCTTGGGAATCTCATATGCATGGAATCACATGTTTGTACTTTTTTTGGTCTGGTTGATTTCACTTTGAACTCTTCAAAGATTATCAATGTTGTAATATGTATGCGAATTTTAATTCTTTTTAAGGTTGATTAGTATTCCATTGCATGTTTATGCCTCATTTTGTTGATCCATTCATGTGTTGATAAACATGTGGGTTGTTTTCACCCTTTGGCTACTATGAATAATGCTGATATGAACATAGGTGTACAAATATCTGTTCAAGTCCTTGCTTTCAAGTCTCTTGGGTATTTACCCAGAAGTGAAATCGCTGGGTCAACCAACACAGGCTGTGTGCTTGAGGCTCATTATTTTATTAGATTCACAACAACTCTTTAAAGGTATTATTATTCCTATTTTACAACCAATGAAACTGGAACTCAGAGAAATTAACTGTCAAGGATACACTCTGTGCTATGTTCTTGGTTTAAAATGCGGCTGTCACTCATAAATTCATTCCTTCAAGTCCTTCAAGGAACACACGTCGAGCATAGACTGCATGCCAGGCACTCAGCTCCATGCCGGGTGGGGCTGGTAGTCACATGTCCATACCTAGGATACTCTCTAGTGAGTGGCAAGGTATCGGGATCACCCTGTGGCATGTAGCATGAACAGCATGGAGTCTGCTCTGTCTTTAACACATGGTGTATTGCAGTCACCATTTACACTGCTGGGTTTTATTCTTAGCAAGCTGATGACCAATTCTTCCAGCCTCTTTCAGAACATGTACACCTGCTTTTTTTTCTTTAACCTGTACCAACCCTGCCTGTAGGTGGAAGGAACACACTAAGAAAACCTTATATATTACTTTTGATGATAAAAAAGACACATAATCATTGTATATGATTTGGGGAAAAATTGAAACATGTAGCAAAGAAAACAGAAACCATCTTATAATCATGCCATTCAGATATAACTGCTTTTCATGAAAGTTTAAAATAAATTAAGAAAAGGATTTATTATCCTCTGTAGAACAGATCAAAGTGATTGGGTATCAATTTACTCTGTAAAACAAAAAAGAGAAATTTCCCCATTTACCTTTGACATGCTTAAACGATTCAATTCAGTTATTGCAGGTTTATGTCTTTCTGTTGGAAGGACACCCATCCCACAGAATTTGCCAGATGGTGTCCTGCAGTGGCTTATATGGTTATCCATCATTGTTTGAAGAAGATGCTCTATAATCTGCGTACATTTACTTTAGCTATTTGGAAGGACTATGTGTGCTTTAGAAGAAAGGTACCGTGAGAGGAAAGACCTTTCTAGGAAGATTGTGAGTTCTAGCAGTACACGTTATTATCCAGACTCTAATGGCAGAACCAGAGGTAACATCAGTGACACTGGACACACACCAGAATAGGGACCTCCTCCTTCTATGCCTCCATAGGGTACTCTCCACTCCCCTCACTTTAGGTCAGGCCACTATGGCTCCATAGTTCCCTAACTGTGCTCTCCAGACTTGCTCAAGCCCTGTGGCACCACCGTACAAGGGACAACAAAGCACTGCTTTCTTCCTCTGCTCCTCAGCTTGGCCAGTGGAGTAGTAGTAAGTTCCTTTGTCACTGGCCTTCTTGGTCAGGCACCTTGGTTCAGTGAACGACAACCACACCTCTCTGTACTCAACCTAGCTCTGCCTTTCTGAGGCTCGCCATCCTCTGGTGTGATTATTCCAGATGGAGGCAATGTAATCCCAGTTCCAGGCGAGCCCTGGTGATACAACCTTTAATTCAACACACATTTATTTTAGCTCTTACTGTCCAAATCTAGTCCCCATGGAAAGCCCCCTGGACCTGGACATCAGGCCCACCTCCTCCTTGGCCATTGTCACCAATTCTGTGTTATAGAGACTAGAACTGTAAGTAAAATCTTTTAAGTCCTGCCTGGATTTATTGAGAGTAGCTCTGTCTAAAGGTGCTTGAAATATCACAATAGAAGCATTAGCAGCTATTCAGATTATTCTTATTATTACAGGTTACAGATTATTACAGATTATTATTATTACAGACTGCTAGTAGAGGCAGAAACAGATCAGCTTGATCTTCCAAAGCTATGGCTTCATTTAAAACTCTTCCTATTTCTAATTTTTTGTTTCTTTTGGAGCTAAAGTCCACTCTCTTTCTACAGAAACAAGTTTTAATTCCTCTTTGGGTCTTGGTTCTTAAACCTAGTAGGGCTACTTGGTTCCGAGTCCTCTCGTCTTTTAAGGCACTCCTGAAGAATCTCTTTCTGGCGTCTACTGCTATTTAACTCATTTTTTTATTTTTATTTTTTTCGGTCTGGGGAGCCCAGATCCATGATTCCAGTGGCAGTATTCCTGGTTTTTGCTTTACCATGGTGATGTTTTTATAAAAGCAGAAACAGCAATTACATTGTCCTAGAAGTGGTGGATGAATTTTACATGTTGGAAACAGTCATTGTGCCATTATGCAAATGAAATGTAATTTTGTGGAAGTATGTGATGCAGAATGAAACTGAGCAACTTAAATACAAATCCTTATGCTTTTGTTTGGTGAATGCACTTTCAAAAATACTGTTAGGTTAGCCAGACACAGTGGTGAGTGCCTGTAGTCCCAGCCACTCCGGAGGTCGAGGCAGGAGGATTGCTTGAACCCAGGAGTTCGAGGCAGCAGTGAGCTATGATCACGCCGCTGCACTCCAGCCTGGGAGACAGAGTGAGACCCCATTTCTAAAAAAAAGAAAGAAAAAAAAAATTCATGTCATTATTGTCCCTTCGCAATAACAGTAATGATTAATATATAGCAAATGTGACTAAAAACATGCACTCTAGAACTATCTGCTAGCTGAGGATCTTGGGAAAAGTACTGAACCTCTTTGTGCCTCATCCATACAATGGACACGATAATCATAGTACCACTAGCTTGAGTTGCAGCAAGGATTAAATGAGTTTATATGTGTAAAAAACAGAACCTGGCACGTAGTAGCTTCGAAGTACTAATTTACAAGTGTTAGCTTATTACATGAAAAGTAATACGATTATCATCTGGAAATCAGACACAATTTAGGTATGCATTTTATAACAGTATTACTTTTTTGATGCTTCAGCCAAGCTGATTGTGATTAAGTCTAACACTGACAAATACCACATGTTTAAATGTTTTGACAAGGGAGTGTTGTTTTGTTTTGAATTACCTTACCATAGGAGATTTCCCTCTTGGTTAGGATATATTTGAAATCAGAGACAATGTAAGCGTAACAGATAGAATATTTGTGTGTGTGTGTGTGTGTGTGTGTGTGTGTGTGTGTGTGTGTGTGTGTGTGTGTTGGAGGGGTCTCACTCTGTTGCCTAGGCTGGAATGCAGTGGCATAATCATGGCTCATTGCAGCCCGGATCTCCTGGGCTCAGGTGATCCTTCCATCTTAGCCTCCTGAGTAGCTGGGACTACAGGAACGTGCCATCATGCCAGGCTAATTTTTTATTTTTTGTAGAGATGAGATCTCACTATGTTGCTCTGGCAGGTCTCAAACTCCTGGGGTCAAGTGATCCTCCTGCCTCAGTCTCCCAAAGTGCTAAGATTACAGGTGTGAGTCACCTCGTCCAGCCATAAATGGAAACTTAAGTTTTCTTTCCTCCTACATCTGACTGGTGAGTCTCTACTTCTATAGTGCCTTAATTCCTGTGGCAAGAACTACTGCTCGGTTCTGCCTCCCTGCACAGTGTGTTTGGATTCTGCTTTCTCTCTTACTTACACCGTAAGGCAGCCTGCCCTTGCAGTGGGCATAATTTTGAGAATTTGGATCGCAATCTTGCAGCTTGTCTGCACACAATAAACAGCCAACCTGTGCCAGTTTCCTTCCAGGCTTATTTTGGCAGGGGAATGTTGCCTGGCTGCTCCTCAGTGGGTGGGCAGATATTGAACTAAAATACAAGAGCTCCAACTTTCAGCGATTCCTGTCATTTCTATTGCAGAAATGGATGCCGTGATAACTTTGGAAAAATTTTGATGGCCGCTTAATTTGCCTTTTTACACGACATGGTTATTTTAGACAAGTAATTTTCTTGCAATCCAAGGTCATACGAACCATAAGCAGAATTCTCTGAAGTGAGGTGGATTCTCCCTGAAAGGTCTCGGCTTAGGAAGTGGGGTGGGCATGGGAAATGAATTTCTTTTGATTGGCTAGTCTGAACCCATTGTTGTCTACTCTCGTTGGTGCTGTAAATTTCTCATGATGAAATTGTAAGCTGCCTCAATGTAAAACCACATTCAGCAGTTTGTATCTTCTTAATCTCTTTTTGATGATTGCTAGTGGTATCTGTAATTAAGGGATACTAAAACAACTTTCTTTATATGTAGCCTAGCTTTTATCTGTCTAGTTATTTACCTGCCCAGCTCTTGAACCAGAAATGACCATAGGTGATTTGTAAGTATACATAAAATGCAGCAATAGTCTATGGATTAAAAGTTGGTTGACTGAGGGAAGACACAATGATAAGGTCACGATTGAAAGTTAAAATGCAACACCATGTAGCATTACACCAGTGGTTTCAACATTTAGCATCCGTGTACTCTCCAAAGGGAATTTGTTAAAAATGCAGGTTCCACTGGGCATGGTGACTCACGCCTGTAATCCCAGTACTTTGGGAGGCAGAGGCGAGAGGATTTCCTGAGATTGGCCTGGGTAACTTGGTGAGACCTTGTCTCTACAATAAATTTAAAAAGTAGCCAGGTGTGGTGACACATGCCTGTAGTCCCAGCTACTTGGAAGGCTGAGATGGAAGGATCACTTGAACCCAGCCTGGGCAACAAAGTGAGATTCCAACTCCAAAAAAAAAAAAAAAAAAAGCAGTTTATTTAACTTTACCGTAGAGCCCTGGCATCTGTCTTGTCAAACTGTGTCCCCAGGTGATTCTGATACAGGTGGTTGGTTGTAGGACTACACTTTAGAAGGACCGACCTACTTTCTTGTAGACAACGGATAAATTTGGCTCCAAGATTTCTGGCAGTCAGCATGAAAAGGGAAGGCTGGCTTTTCCTAGTGTGCAGAAGAGAACATCTTTGGCATATGGTATCAATGAAGATTTAACTATGCTTATATCAACTTGAATAGCTGAGCATGAACTTGACTTATACAGGAATTCAGAAAGAAAATGTCTTCTGCAGTCCTCCCTAATAGGAAATGTGTCAATGAGTCCTTGGTGGTCAATTAAATGGCATTTACTGTCCTCTTTTGTGTGTGTTGGGAGGGGTGGCTAAAGTGCCTTATGGAGAAAGAAAAGGAAGAAAAAAGGGGAAAAGATGGGAATTTTTTTTAAAGCAAAGGAGTGAGATAATGAAAAATGAATATGGCCACACTTTGGACTGTGGTTGGCTACTATCTACACAAAGTAAATACACACATACCCCATGACCCAGAAGTTTCATTCCTAAGAATACACCCTCTAGAGCTGTGTACACTAACGCCAGAAGACGGGCAGGGAAAGCTTATAGCAGCATGGTTTATAATAACCCCAAACTGGAAACAACCCAAATGTTCATCAACCATAGAATGGATAAGTTGTGGAATACAATGAGATACTCAAAAGTAACTACAATGAACTACAGTTATTTGCTAAAACATGGGTGAATTCTAGAAACATAGTACTGATCAAAGGAAACCAGATGGGAGAAAATATATAGTCCGTGTATTCAAATTTCAAAGTGGGTAAGACAACTGACCTTTTGTTTAGGAATAGATGCTTAGAAGTCAGGAGTCACTACCTTTCCAGGGGAAAAATTTGGCGGGGGGAGGGGGGTAGTCCATGACGGAAAACATAAAGGGTTTTTGGACAGAAGACTTTTTTCCGTTTTTTCACTTGAGCAAGAGTTATACATGTGTCTGTTTTAGTATCATTTGATAAGGGGTTTGATGAATTTTTCTGTATGTGTGTGATTTTTTGTCATACAACAGTTTTTCAAATATTGAGTGACTGTCCATCAGCAGATTCATGGTTCATGGGCAAAGGGTGGTATATCCATACAATGGAATATCAGTTTGCAATAAAAAGGAATGAACTATTAATCCATGCAACAAATGGATTATCTAATAATCATTATGCCAAGTTAGCTACTCAAAAGAGAGTATGTACTATGTGATTCTGCCATGTAAAATTCTAAAGAGTGCTAACCACTGTACTCTGTTGTGACAGGAAGTAGTTCAGTGATTGACTGGTAACTGGGTGGGGTCAGATTGGGAAGGAGGGCTTACACAAGCACAAGGAAACTTTTGGAATTGGCAGACATCTTCATTGTAATTGTCATTTCATAGGTGCATACAAATGTAAAAATTTACCAAATTGTACATCTTACATATAGGCGGATGACTGTATATCAATATACCCTGTAAGGATGTTTAAAAAATGTTGAGGGGGCTGAGCATGTTGGCTCACACCTGTAATCTCAGCATTTGGGAGTTCGAAGTAGGAGGATTGCTTGAGTTCAGGAGTTCAAGACCAGCCTGGACAACCTAGTAAGACACTATCTCTGAAAGAAAAAGAAAATTAGCTGGACGTGGTGGTGCACCTACAGTCCCAGCTACTCAGGAGGCTGAGGTGGGAGAGTTGACTGATGCCAGGAGGTCGAGGCTGTGGGTGAGACTTGATCGTGCCACTGCTCTCCAGCCTGGGTGACAGAACAAGACCCTCTCTCTTGCAAAGTTGTTTTTTTTTTAAGTGTTGAGGGGAGAAAAAGAAGGTGCCAGAAATGCCAAAGAAATGAAACTGCTCCAACCAAGCCTTTTCATAGTTGAGCATGAAAGCCCCTTGTGCCAAGGGTGAGTGAGAGATACTATGGACTTATGTGGACCAGCTGGCTAGTACCTTGTGATGCAGTGGGAATTAATAGCCATCTACTCTCACTATGCCTGTATTGCTTCATTTGAAAATTGGATATAAATACCTTTCCTCTTGTGATCTCTTATTGAGAAAGGGAAAAAGAGATGAAATGGCAATTGGCCAGCTTAGCTGCTTACTAGCAGTTCGCATGGAGGTCAAGCAAGTTCACAAACCAAGTTTCTGCATCTACCTGTCTTGCATGCTTTTCTTCCATTAATGTAAGTCATTTAAGATTGGCTATTTGGTTAAGCTCTCATCTTCAGCTGTCAGACAAAAGCCTGACACTCTCAGAATGTACAAATTCTTCAATAGAATGTATAAATCTTGCAAAATGCAAATTTTCCAAGACAGTGTATTATGCCTCCATGTTAAAACTTAAGAAGCTCACCAAAATAATCTATTTGGAAGGCAAATCTATGTGTTGATGTAGCGTGACTATTTGTAAGAACAAAGAGCCTAAGTGGGTATGAGTGTGACAAATTCAACTGCACTGTAGTGATTCTATTTTTGTGCTTAACTTGAATTGTTACTCAGATAAATTTAAATAAAATTATTTCTTAAAATCACATGTAGCTCAAAATAAAATGAAGTACTAAATGTCAAGTATTTAAATGTACTAGATAGATATTTGGAGTAATTAAACTTTTTAAAGTTAGAATAAGCAAATTAAACATTCCATTGAAAGTTCCCTTCTAGATTTCTAGAAGGACAGGTCACACCTTTTTAAGCTGACTAAATCTGCTTGAGTCATCTGAAGATTTTATGTTGCCTGAAGTAAATGCCAAGCATATTTTTGTATTTTTACATAAAAAAATTCTGGAAAAGGAGCATTTTTCAGGTATTAAAATAATAAGTAATTATTTAAAGTGATAAGTAACTAAATAAGTGAAGAATTAAAAAATTAAAAGATATTCTGGACATGGCAGCTCACTCCTATAATTCCAGCACTTTGGGAGACTGAGGCGAGAGAATTGCCTGAGCCCAGGGGTTTAAGACCAGCCTGGGCAACTTGGCAAGATTGCGTCTCCACAGTAAATCAAAAAAATTAGCTGGGCGTGGTGGCGCAAGCCTGTAGTTCCAGCTACTTGGAAGGCTGGGGCAGAAGGACCGCCTGAGCCCAGCAGGTTGAGGCTGCAGTGACCATGAGCATGCCACTGCACTTGTGTCTGGGCGACAGAGTGAGACTCCAACTCAAAAAAAAAAAGAGAGAGACTCCAACTCAAGGGGAAAAAATTAAAAGATAAAAACTCACTATAACAAAAGCAAGGAAAACTCTTACTGGATTATGCTTTTAGTACAGTACTCCTTCATTCATAGGGAGAGAGAGTGGATTAGGAGACTTCTTGGTATTGACCTGATATAAGAATAATGACAGTCATTACATCCCTTACATGTCTACTTTATACCATTCACTGTGATAGTGCTTATTTTTTTTATTCGCAGTTGTCTCAAAAATTCCTGAGAATGGGTCAGGCATGGTGGTTCACACCTGTAATTCCAGCACTTTGGGGGGCTAAGGTGGGAGGATTGCTTGAGTCCAGGGATTCAAGACCAGCCTAGGCAACATAGTGAGACCTTGTCTCTACAAAAATAAAAAACATAGCCAGGCAGAAGGATCGCCTGATCCCAGAAGGTCTAGGCTGTGGTGGAGCCATGATTGTGCCACTGCACTCCGGCCTGGGTGACAGATTGAGACCACAACTCAAAAAAGAAAAAAAAAATTCCTGAGAACAAGGAACCGTTGCCTTGTCAATCCCTGACCTTTTCCCACTCCCCTTTTTTCTTTCTGTTCAAATTAGTTCACACGGGATGTTTTGCAAACTCGTCCTTCAATGTAAAATGGTTTATTTATTTTTTGGGTTGGAGTCCCACCCTGTTGCCCAGGTTGGAGTGCAGTGGCACAATCATGGCCACCGCAGCCTCGACCTTCCACCTTAGCCTCCCAAGTAGCTGGAACTACAGGCATACGCTACCACACCCAGCTAATTTTTTGATTTATTATAGAGACAAGGTCTCGCCAAGTTGCCCAAGCTGGTCTCAAACCCTGGGCTCAGGGAATCCTCTCGCCTCCCCCTTCCAAAGTGTTGGGATTATAGCCTTGAGCCTCCGCACCTGGCTGTAAAATGATTTTTACTCCTCCTTGTGCCTCAAATCTAATTTACTTCGCCTTGATGATAGTAAATGAGTAGGCTCGAGAAATAAATTTTAAAATAATGAATTAGATCTACAAGCCTCCTATTCTGTAGCTGTTCCATCTTTTTTTTTTTCCTACCAGCTTTGGTCAGTATAATTTTGACTAACAAATTTGGACTCATCTGAGAAAATCTTAAGCTCATCTGTCATTGTTTTGTCCCCAGTGGCAGCTAAAGAAGGGATTAGTGGGCTTTTGCCAGAACAAACAGTCTGCGTCTTTAGTGAGGTCTCTGAAACTTAACTCCCCGTCATTTCTAAAGGATGTGCCCAGACCAGGACCCTTCTGTTGGCCTTTACAAAAATAGCTTCTGCCTTTCTCTGTATCCAATTCCTCACATAGGGCATTGTTTAACCCACGAAACTTAAATGAATATGCAATTTTATTTATTGCTGAACTTCTCATTTATGTAGGAAACTAAAAGTTACCACTAATGTTTTGCAATTGCTCTGTTTTAATGAGTTCATTAGACTAGAGATTATATGAAATTCACTTTTTTTCTCATTGATACTTGGAGAAAATTTTGCAAGGTTTTCAAGATGGAAAAAGACACTAGAAAATCAAAAGTGCAAATTCTGATACTCCTATAAGCAAACATTATTCAACCTCAGATATATAGATATTAGTTTTAAATCCTAATCTTGTTAATGCATACTACTATTTGGTCACTGGGCACTTGAAATGTGGCTAGTCCAATTTCTTTTGGGGGGGAGAACAGAGTCTCATTCTGTCACGCAGACTGGAGGGCAGTAGTGCAATCATAGCTCACTGCAACTTCGAATTCCTGGGCTCAAGCGATCCTCCCGCCTCAGCCTCCCAAAGTGCTAGAATTACAGGTGTATGCCACCCTGCCAGGCCTAGATATTATTTTAAGAGGGATTTGATTTGACATTTTATTCCTTCTGAATTGTGGCATTTTAGAGCATGGATGGCCCTGTTAAGGCGTGGAGTCAGACTCCATTTTATAGCCAGGAGTCTTTAACTCAGAGAAGGTGCATGCTGGGCAGTGGCAAAGATGAGAACTTGAACCCGGTGCTCTTGGCTTTCTCTCCTCACGGAGAAATTTCTAGATGACTTCCGCATACAGTGTCACTGTAAAAGCATTTTAGAACTTCTGTTAGACTATTGTATTGTAATAGGTGTGATTCAGGTGGCTAAAACAGGGTGTCACTACCTATTTTCTAACCTAAGATCAGAATATTTTGACACTTTCAGTTACATACACACATACCCACACATGTACGTACATAAACACATATACGTATATGCTCACAGATATACACACATATACATACTTGCATATATATGTATACACATATATACACCTACATAGACACATATATATGCACATCTTTAGACATATTTACCTATCTGTACACAACTATATATGCAGACACACAAATATATACACTCCTATGTATATTACCGGTATATATATATTCATACACATTCATATACATGTATATAACTATACACACATATACCTACATAGACACATATATATATACACACCTCTTTGCACATATTTATCTGTATATAAACATATACACAACTATATTACAAAGACATCTACACATGAGTATATCTGCATACATATATTCGTGTGCACACACACATACACACACACACACAAAGACATTTGGCAAAATAGTAAAAAATTTATGACTCTGGAGGCAGGCAAACCTAAAACCCTGCTGGTATGGACTGTTTCCTCAGGCAGTGGCATGAACTTTTAAAATCTGAGCTTCGCCATTTGTAAATGGGGAAAATAATACTACTCTTTAGACTGACTGTTTTAGCACCCTGTCTGCCAGAAAATAAGCTTTCAGTACCTAAGAAAAGATAGTCTGACTAGTATCTTGGCCTCGTCCTCATCACCTGGGAGACACTGGGATGACCTGGGTTTGGAGACTGGGCCGTTAAACCAAGGGAGGCGGCATAGTCTTATTAATGTAGGGGAAAAAAAGGTGAATTTTAAACAGAGAGTGACACTCTAGTCTTGATCTGTGGTAAGAGGAAAAAAAAATCTCAGGAGCCCGAAGGGTTGAATAACCCTCTCCCAGGCCTAGAGTGAGCAGAAGTCACCCAGGTGCCCGTGTTCTGTGTAAATGAAGACGCATGTCGGCTTGTTCCGATGAGCTGTGCCCTCTGGGCAGCTGGCAGAAGGCTAATGGGTGAGAAACTTTGCCACTGTCATCCAGTGTCCGATGCTGAGGCTGAGGCTCAGGGGTGTGGAGGGAATCTGGAAAGGTCGACTGACTGGCCAGCTGTCCATCTGTGGTCACATCCAGAAGCCAAGGCCAGAAACTCAGGATAAGTCTGAGTGGGCATGAGCCGCATAGATGCAAGTGTCTAAGAGGCTGTGCTAGGAGCAGGCGGGCATCAGACAGGCCAGGCAACTGTGGCACAGGGTGGGGTCACGACCAAGAGCAAGGTGAGCCAGAAGTGAATAAAAGAAATGGCTTGAAAATGGGAGCAAGGGAAGAGGCTAAGTCTCAGACTGGGCCAGGAGAGGGACAGCTTGCAGGGAGGGGGAGAATGGGCTGCTTCTGCTGTGATCTGTCCTGGCCGTACCACAGACCCAAAAGTTAGTGCATATGGCTTCTGACAGAAGAAAGGCAGAAGAGTGGACAGAAAAAGAACAGAGGGGGCTGGGCATGGTGGCTCACACCTGTAATCCCAGCACTTTGGGAGGCTGAGGTGGGAGGATCATTTGAGCTCAGGAGTTTGAGACCAGCGAGGACAACATAGCAAGACCTCGTTTCTCCAAAAATATTAAAAATAATTAGCTGATCATGATGGTGCATGCCTATAGTCCCAGCTACTCAGGAGGCTGAGGCAGAAGAATCGTCTGCAACCAGGAAGTTGAGGCTGTGGTGAGCTGTGATCTTGTCACTGAACTCCATCCTGGGCAACAGAGTGAGACCCTAAATTTAAAAAAAGAGAATGGAGGGGTTTGCTGTTGGTAGGATGGAGGTCTAAACTGGTTGAGCAGAGAGGAGTTTGCAGAGGCTCTGAGAATGAGAGACCAGGGTAGGATGAGGCTTCCTTGTGGCTGCAATTTACCTGCTGACTTTCCTTGTTGTTTTTCCCTAGGGTTCTGTCATTGACTGACTTTTCTTTCCACCTGTATCCATCAGAGCAGGCTTGGTTTTGCTGAAGTAACAAATGACCCTAAATCTCAGTAGCTCATAACAACAAACACTTATTTCTTGCTCTAGCTACAAGTTCATGTTGACTTGGCTACAGCTTGGTTCCTCGCCGTCTTTATCCTGAGACCCAAGCTAACTGAGCAGCCTCTCTCTCCGGAACACTATCATAGCAGAGGGCAAAGGGGCCATGGAGAACCTTGAGGTGGCCTTGAAGCTTCCAGAAGTGGTGACACGTTATTTCCTCTCACATTTCATTGAATAAAACAAGTCTTCTGGCCAGGACTGATATCAACAGGGTGGCCAAGTCTAATCCTCCCCCAGGGAGGAGCAATGGGTATTTGTAACAATGATACAGTCCACCATGTGACTGTGCTTACTCCAGAGGCATCTCACTGCTCCCATGACTTCTGTAACTGTGACCTCAGGTCCCCTCCCCCAGCTCAGATCTCTGCACTGAAAACCAAGCCCGCACCCAGGCAGTTCCTCTTCCACATTTTGCTTCTTTTTGATTTGTGACCCAGTGTCTTCCTGGGTACCCAAACCACATGCCTGGGTGTCCTCTTTGACTTCTTGTTTATCTTTATTACCCCATCTCCAGCTGGTAATCAGAAAGTCCTCTTGGCCAGATGCGGTAACTCACACCTGTAATCCCAGCACTTTGAGAGGCTGAGGCAGGAGGATCACTTGAGCCCAGGAGTTTGAGACCAGACTAGGCAACATGGCGAGACTTGATGGTGCACACCTGTAGTTCCAGCTATGGATCTGTCCTGGCTGTACCGCAGGCCTGACAGTTGGTGCATATGGCTTCTGACAGAAGAAAGGCAGAAGAGTGGACAGGAAAAGAACAGAGGGGGCTGGGTGTGGTGGCTCACACCTGTAATCTTAGCACTTTGGGAAACTGAGGTGGGAGGATCACTTGAGTCTAGGAGGTCCGACTGTGGAGAGCCATGATCGTGCTGCCGAACTCCTACTTTAATGACAGAGAAAGACTTGGACTCAAAAAAAAAAAAAGGTACTCTTGATTGTACTCAATGAATGTCCCTCAAGTAGTTCCACTCTTTTTCACCTCTCCTACCCCTATGAATCCAGGATAGTCTTTCTCATCTGGACTCCTTTGGCAAGCTCTTAAATAGCTTCCATGTCTCCATCTTTTTCCTTCATCTTTTCCCTCTCCAATTCATTCCACCTTGTGTCAAAGTGATCTTTCTAACCTGCAGATCCAACAGGACACCCTTTTGTTGCCTCCTCTGGATCCCAATTGGTCTGAGAATCAGGCTGTAGAAACATAGAAGATTCTTCATCTTCCTCTCCAGTCTTGCCTTCTCTATTATCTCACCCCTCACAATGGCTTATACCTCATGCCTCACCATACTGAAGTTCGCCCTGTTCTCTAACATGCCGTGCTCCTTTTCACTTCTAGAATATCACAGTGCTATTCCTTCTGGCTGGTATGCTCTCTGTCCTCTTCAGATAGCTCCCTGGCTCCCTGCTCAGGTCTCAGAGTAAGCTTTACTTCCCCCGGGATGCCTACTCTGACCCTCCCTAGGTGACATGCTGCTGTTGAATGCTCCCAGGGCATTGTCCCTCTTTTACTTTGTCACAGATCACTTCTTAGAGTGTGTGATCCTCCCTTACCCACGGATAAGGCCACCACTGGTCACTAGCTGCGGCACCACTGCCTGCCTTGTGAGTCGACACTCACTCGTTGTAGGACTTGACGTGACTCCTTTGTGACTCAAAGTCCCAGGCAGGAATATTGGACTGACTGAAGCCCCAGCAGATGCCTGAAACCTCAGATAGCACCGGATACTGCTTTTTTTTTCCCCTATACATACATACCTGTGAAAAAGTTTAATTTCTAAATTAGACTCAGTAATAGATTAACAACAATAACTGGTAGTAAAATAGAACAATTGTAACAATACACTGTAATAAAAGTTTTGTGAATGCAGTTTTTCTTTTTCTCTTGCAATATCTCATTGTGCTGTCCCACAGGTAACTGAAACCACGGAAAGCAAGCCCGCTGATAAGGAGGAACTCTTGTTACTTTATTGTCTGTTGCTGGTCTTTGCTGCTGCCCTATTATGACTTTGGGGGCAGTGACTTGCCCAATCTTGTGTCCCCAACTCCTATCAAAGCAGCTGGAATAGTCTGGGCACTAGTGTTTTTTATGGAAGGATGGTGAATGAGTGTTCATGATATCAAGAGTAGAGTTTGACATGGCCTCAAGAGCAGGGCCGGAAGAACATGGTGGGGGGGGGGGTCCCTGCTGCCTTAAGGTCAAAGGTAGCTGGGCTTAGGGATAGAGGGATGGTATACATTGAGAAGTAGCAAAACAGATGTCTGGGGAAAGAGAAAGGTAAGGCAGGGCCTGGAAGAAGTGAGATACCCTCGAATATAACCTTGAGAGAAGAGATTTTTATCTGTTCTATTCACTACAGAATCCTAGAACAGTGTTCAGCACATAGTAGGCTGCTAATACATACTTTATTGAATGAATGAACAAATTGTACTTCAGTATCCTTTGATCCCAAGAACCACCCCTGGCAGAAACAGAATTTACTGGAGGTATATAGGGTAGTTCACAGAATCACTGTCAAGGCCACAGACTCACGCCTGACATATGAGCAGCAACCAGGGGCAGTCAGGCAAGTGGGACCACAGCCAACGTCGCATCATGGGAATACCCTGCTAAGGGCACCACCCTGGCACTGCTGCTGCCAGACACTGCTGTCCCTGGCACTGCCACCACAGGTCATTAGCTGCGGCGCCACTGCCCGCCGTGTGAGTCAGCGTTCACTGACCCTGTGACTTGACGTTACTCCGTTGAGATTCAAAGTCCCGGACAGGAATATCCGACTGGCTGAACCAGGGCCCACAGCCTGCTCCTTGGTTGTGAAAAAACGGGAGAGAGTGAATATGTGTCCCCCCGTCAGCAGAGGGGGCCATGCTACCACCTGTTAAAGGATTTCTCCCTAACGAGACAGTCATTCAATGCCGAGTAGCCTGAAAAGCATTCTAAATGCATGAGTATGGTAAATGCTTACTACAAAAACTCAATCAGTTCAGAAGGGTGTGGAGTATAAAATGTAAATCCACTCCCTACTTCCCAATCCCTATTTTGGTGGGGCACAGTGGCTCATGCTTGTAATCCCAGCACTTTGGGAGTCCAAGGTGGGAGGAGGAACATAGCAAGACCTCTTCTCTACAAAAACAAAATTAAAAAAAATAAGCCAGGCATAGTGGTGCATGCCTGTAGTCCCAGCTACTGGTGAGGTTGAGGCAGAAGGATCATCTCAGCCCAGGAGGTCATGGCTGCAGTGAGCCATGATCATGCTACTGCATTCCAGCTTGAGCAACGGAGACTCTGACTCGAAAATAAAAATAAAAAGCAAAAACCAATCCTTATTTCGCCCCAAGAAATAAATAACTGCGGTTATCAGTTGGCAATATGTTTGTACACGTTTCTTCAAGAAAATTCTTGGATAAGCATTGTTTCTTGAACTGCACAGAGCTGGACTTCCTAGCTATTATGGGGTGCTGGCAATTTACACATAAAACTTGTTGCCTGAGGTTTTTGTTTTATTTTAGGTTCAAGGGGCATGTGTGCAGGTTTGTTAGATATATTGTGTGATGGTGAGGTTTGGGCTTCCATTGAGTCTATCACCCAGATGGTGAGCGTGGCACCCAGTGGGTGGTTTTCCAACCCTTCTCCTCCTCTGTCACTCCCTTTTTAGGAGTCCCCAGTGTCTGCTGTTGCCATCCTTATGTCCATGCGTACCCAGTGTTTAGCTCCCACTTCTAAGTGAGAATTCATTTAGAATAGAGTAAGTCCCCTATATACGAATGAGTTCCATTTCGAGAGCACATTCCTAAGTCCAATGTGTTCATAAGTCCAACAAAGTTAGCTTAGGTGCCCAACTAACACAATCGGTTGTACAGTACTGTACTGTGATAGGTTTATAATACTTTGCACACACATAATACAACAAAAACACACAAAAAACCATTTTAAATCTTACAGTATGGCACATGACAATGTACACCAGACATGTGAACTAACTTAATGGAATTGGACATGTGAACACACATTTGCATCTTTGAAAGTTTGCAACTTGAAGTTTTGTATGTAGAGAACTTACTGTAACAGAGTTTGAGATTTTTTTTGGCTTGGGAATAAAGTGATTGCCAGGGGTCTCAAGACCCAGCTGGGGGTAGAATTGCTAGTGGCTTCTAACTCTCAGGAGGGAACTGCCCAGTGAACCATAAGCAGCCTGACTCTTGGTGCTCTTTGCTGTGTCAACTATGACTGCATATTTTTTTCTTGAGGTAGATTGGGGAAGTGGTGGCCTCTACCACTTTGATGGAGAAGCAAAAGTTTGGTTCTTGTGGAGGGAAGGGACTCACTCTGCCTCCGCCCTTCTTGGTTTAAATAACCTTGGGAACAGTCTCCTACTCAGGATGTCTCATGTAGAGAGTTCAAGAAAGTGAGAACGAGTCCTTAGTGGCCCAGACAGATCAGTGGTTGCCTGGAGAGAGGATGGTGTGAGGGGTGGATCGCAGGGCAACACAAGGACTTTTGAGGGTGATGGAAAGATTGGGTAAATTGTGTTGGTTTTATATACATGTTTATATGTCAAAACACATCAAGTTGTACACATTAAATATGCATAATTTATTATTTTAATAAAGAAAAATAAACCTCTCCAAAAGAGAACAAGGTCCATTGGACAAGTAAGTGTTCAATAAATGTCAATTAACAGGGCCCATTGGACAAGTAAGTGTTCAATAAGTGTTCAGTTAACGTGTCAGTACCCTATTCCTTTTTAGGATTGCATACTCTTCCATTGCACGGACATACCACATTTTATTTATTTGTATTACTCTATTACGGTAAGTTTTCTACATACAAAACTTCAAGTTGCAAACTTTCAAAGATGCAGATGTGTGTTCACATGTCCAATTCCATTAAGTTAGTTCCCATGTCTGGTATACATTGTCATGTGTTCAATAAATGTCAGTTAATAATAATAGGTAGGCACTGTTATTATGATTTCTGTTTTACAAATGAGGAAACTGAAGCTCAGAGAGGTTAAGTAATTTGCCCAAGGTCACATAGCCAGCCTGTAGTGTGGTCAGGATGTAGTCTGACTCCATGACCTGAAGATAGTGTGAAGACAGAGCTAGAAGAATGAGCAGACCCAGAAGAAAGATTATAGAGGAAATGAGTCAGAGGAACAGCAAGAGGGATGAAAGCATTATGGGTGTAGAGAGAGAAACTTCCACTGAAAACATTTATGGGCATTCTGTACTAAGTATAGGAACTTGCTTTTTCTCATTTAGTCGTTATTCACAGACCACAAAATCCACCCACTGGTTTTTAGTGTACTCATAGGGTTGTGCCACCATCACTACAATTTAATTTCATAATATTTTTGGCACCCCAAAGGAAACTGTGTACCTATCTCTGTCACTCCCTGTCTCTCCTTCCTCCTGCCCTCTCCCAGTTTTAGTCAACCACCAACCTTCTTGCTGTCACTATAGACTTGCCTCTTCTGGAAGTTTCATATCAACGGAACCATACAGTATGTGGCTTTTTGTGCCTGGCATCTTTCACTTAGCACAATGTGTTCAAGGCTCATTGTGTTGTAACACGTATCAGTACCCCATTCCTTTTTAGGTTGAATACTCTTCCATTGCATGGACATACCACATTTTATTTATCCAATCACCAGCTGATGGACACGAATTGTTTCTATTTTTTGGTGATGATAAACAGTACTGCCCTTCTTCATCCATTTTGTTTAAACAACCGTGGTTATCTCAGCTGGTAAGAAGAGAGGCAGATCATCACAGGTGCAAATACCACTCAAACAGACAGCACTATATTTATTTGCAGGCCATCTGGTTTATTTCGTATTTACCAAAATATGTGGGGCTCTTTTGACATATGTTTCTGTGCAGTAAATAATTTAGACTTAGGCCACAGATATTAACATTACTATTTCCTAATTGCTAATTTTTAGGAAAACTGTTTGCACAGAAATTGCTGACTTCTATCGAGCACTTCCTGTGAGGTTGACATATATTTTCCGATATAATTCGTACACGAATCCATGTGCTAAATAGTGAAATCCTTAGTATAAATGAGACTTCTGAGGCACATGGTTGTTGTTGCACATACTACGGCTGTCTGGCTCCTGATCCCTTGGACCACCTCTGAGTTCACCGCAGGTATGTGCTGGAAGCTTCTCTTCTTCACCACCAGTCTCTGTGTCTCAGCCTGAGGCAGTGCCAGGGATCTCATAACCCCAGGACAACCCTAAACCAATAAGATGAATACACACTCAGCTCTCAGCTTCCCCTTTTCCTTCCAGTTGTTCTACATCACAGGTCAGCAGACTTTTGCTCTTAAGGGCCAGATGGCACTTTTTTTTTTTTTTTTGAGATAGGGTCTCACTCTGACTCCCAGGCTGGCATGCAGTGACATCATCATGATTCACTGTAGCCTCTATCTCCTGGCTCATATGAGCCTCCTACCTGGCCTCCTGAGTAGCTAGGACTTAGGTATGCACTACTATGCCCAGCTAATTTTTTTAAATAATTTTTTTAGAGATGGGGAGGAGGCTCCCTTTGTGATGCCCGGGCTGGTCTCAAGCCCCTGGGCTCAAGTGATCCTCCTTCCTTGGCTCCCAAAGTGCTGAGATTTACAAGTGTGAGCTACCACGCCCAGCCAAGTAAATGTTTTCAACCTCGCTAGTATGATCTCTGTTACAACTATTCAACTCTGCTGTCTAGCATGAAGACAGCCATAGACAATACTAAAAGAATGAGCTTGGTTGTGTTCTAATAAAACTTTATTAACAAATAGATGCCGTGGGTTGGATTGACCTGCTGGCTGCAGTTTGCTGATCCCTATTCTCAATGATTCCTCAGAAGGTTCCCCAGTAGAGTTGAGCCTGAGTTATGCCCAGGGGTACCTCATTCATCACCACACCCTTTTACTGGCTTTTCTTTCTTCCTTGTATCTTTGCTTATACATCCTCGCTTGTGTTTTCTGGGATCTCCAACCAGACAAACTCCCTGCCCCCAATTTCTTCTCTTAGGATCTGTTTTGCTGGGAAACAAACTGACAAATCAGGACAATACACTATGACACCACGTGGAGATATGAAGACATCATAGGCTCTGGAACGAGTCTGAGCTGCCATTCTGCACCGTAATGACCCTGAGCAAATGACTTCACTTCTTTGTGCCTCATTTTTCCATCTGTAAAATGGGCATTATCACAGCAAAGAGTAGTCAGGAGGATTTTACGTGTGAATCTGGGTAAAAGGGGAGCATGCCTGATGATAGTGAATTTAGTTGTTATAAAGCATAGAAACCTGTGAGTGGTTTATACAGTGTTTCTTTCACTCAGGCGAAAATGTCTTAATGCCTTCTTTGCAGGATAACTTTGTTTGGGTTTATGGATATAAAAAAATGGAAGACTTAATTTTTTTAGCAGTTTTAGATTCACAAGAAATTGAGAGGAGGGTACAGAGATCTCTCATACGACATGTTATATATGTATGTTATATATCTCATTTACCCACTTGCCCCTTGAAATGTACAGCCTTCGGTGTTATCAACATCCCCCAGTGGAGTGGTCCATGTGTTCCAACTGACTGACATTGACACATCATTATTACCCAAAGCCCACAGTTTACATGAGGGTTTACTCTTGGTGTTGTACATTCTCTGGGTCTGGTCAAATGTGTAATGTTGTGCATCTGCCATTTTAAATTATTTATTGTGGGAAGTATACATCGCTGACCAATACAATGTAGTTTTCCATAGTATGGCCTTGATGATTTGAAGATCTAATGTCCTTTGTGTTCAAAAACACAAGAGTTCTTGCCTTTTAGGTCTGTATACTATCTACTGAAATATTTATGAAGGAAATAACGCGCCAGGAATCATCTTAAAACGACCTGTGGGAAGAGAATTGGGTATGGATATTGATGAAACGAGATTGGTCCTGAGTTGACACTGGTTGAAGTTGGGTGATGAGACCTGGGAGTTCATTATAATAGTCTCTCTACTTTCCTATTTGATATTTTCCATAAATATAAGTGGTTAAAAGAACTCTACAGTTTCAGAATCTGTAAAGAAAACTTTACTGTTACAAGGACTGCATTTTAGATGGGCACTGTGGCTCACGCCTGTAATTCCAACACTTTGGGAAGCTGAGGCAAAAGGATTACTTGAGCCCAGGAGTTTGAGACTAACCTAGGCAACACAGAGAGACCTGTCTCTACAAAAAATTAGCTGGTCATGGTGGCGCTCCTGTAGTCCCAGCTACTCAGGAGGTTGAGGTAGAAGGATCCGCTGAGCCCAGGAATTTGAGGCTGCAGTGAGCAGTGATTGTTCCACTGCACTTCAGCCTGGGTGACAACAGAGTGAGACCCTGACCCAAAAAAAAGAACTGCATTGTACAAGGAAAGGAAGGGAATTATCTCCAGTCTGAGCCTGGGGAATACCACACTCCAATTTATTAACATGTAAAAAGTACAGGCTCTTTTTTATCCTTGTATATACCCAAGACCCCCTGCAAGATTTATCTTCTGTGGTCAGCAGTGGGGGAAGGGGCCTTGTGACACTCAGCATGGGAAGAGGAGACATGGTATCACTCAGCAAAGATGGAGAAGCGGAACTTATGGTCATCATGAGCAAACTTCAGAAAGAATATCTGAAAAGGGTGTTCAAAACAACATCTGAAAGAGGTCGGGGTCTCTGTTCAGTAAAACCCTTCAGATCTATAAAGTGGTTATGGCATTTTTTGGGGAGAATTAAACACAAAAGATCTATAGAGAGGTCACAGCCTCTGCCCAGAGCAGTAAATCATCAAGATAAGATTTTAGCTTTTAGAATATTGACATGAAATTCACTTGATAATGAGCATGTGCTTTTACCACGTCCCCCGCTCCTGTGATTGTATATGCCTACTCACTGTTTTCAGGCTATGAAAAAGCCTTGCCCTGGATTAGAACTGCTCACCCTCACTGCAGGAGACCTTAGAAGGAGAGGGAGGAGAAGGCGAAGAAGATTCTACTCAGAAAGCAACAATGAAAGCAACAATGAGCTCCCAGAGTGGGCGAGCTTGAGATTGTTGCAAAGCCTGCAAGCATTAGTTACCTAGCAGCCCTTAGTTCCCACCAGTGACCCTGAGATTATTGATCCATTGTCTTCACACATTCTTTGAAATGTTGTGATCACTGAGTTAATTGTGGATGTCACAGGGTTTCTTTTAGACTTTTAACTTTTTAGCATGTAACTTAAAGTTCTGTTGATTTAGGGAGGAGGGGATAATAATCTTGTGCTTAATCATTGGTGGAATTTATTTTTATATCTTATTTCATTTTTTTGAGTTGGAGTCTCACTCTGTTGCGCAGGCTGAAGTGCAGTGGCACACTCACAGTTACCATATCCTTGACCTGCTGGGCTCAGGTTATCCTTCTGCCTCAGTCTTCCAGGTAGCTGGAACTACAGGTGTGCATCACCATGCCCAGATAATAATAATAATAATATATATATATATTTTTATTGTAGAGATGAGGTCTTGCCAACTTGCCCAGGCTGGTCTCAAACCCCCCTGGGCTCAGGCAATCCTCTCGTCTCCACCTTCCAAAGTGCTGGAATTATAGGCATGAGCCATCACACCCAGCCTTAAGAAGATGGAGGGAGGGAGGTCAAAGGCCTGCAGCACCCAGTATTCCCAGGTGGTCTCCCATATAAGTACGAACCAGGCCTAACCCTGCTTAGCTTCTGAGATCAGACAAGATTGGGCGCATAACCTCCGTCTCCCAAATCCTAGTATATCAGTGACCCCAGATGGCCTTGTCGTTTGCACAGATTATGGGATGATTTTGAGTTGATCATGGCTGCAGAGAAATTGCGCTAATTTACAGAGAAAATCAAATCAAATCAAGACATTTGATTGATGCTGAGTAATCACCATCTAGATGTGCTGATTGATGATGTGCTTTGGGACGCCCTGGGTGCTGTGACAGCCGCAGGTGCCACCCACACGCATCCCCTCCCTTCCTCAACTGCTCTGGCTTGCAGACATATTTGGCATTCAGATGCAGTAATTTGGTGCCTTTTCTGACAAGTTTGAGCTGAAAGCGTGCATGCTACATTTTGGAATACCACAATATGGTTTGAAAAGCATGTCGATCATCAGTGAAATAGGACTGCGTGGGAATTTCTTGGACAGATGAAAGTGAAATGGTGTTTTTAATCTGGGAGTGATCATAATTTTTCTGAGCTCAGTTCTAAGCTGATACATCTTAATATCAGATTTTATTTAAAAATGTTTTCAAAGTGCCACGTGCAATTAAAACTTCATCAAAGGAGAGCCATTTGCTTATCATTACCAGTGGTAGAACACCGTTCCTGTAGTTTTTAATTCCCACACGACAGAAATGTAGTCTAATCCGCAAAGTCTACCAGGGAATTCAATAACTTTGCAATTAGGTTTGAGGTCTTTTAAAGTCATTCTCAAACCAGGTGAAGTGGGGACCAAAGTGAGGCCCAAACTTTACCTGTACGATGACCATCCGTATACCCAACACTGAATTGTACCCTACATCTTTAAAATACACGTTAAAAAATAAAAAAGTTTTAAGACATCATTCTGCCTGTTAAACATGCCACTGTGGTCACTTAATCATGACTTGAATAAGAGACTGTAGAAAACATATTTGGGCCGGGCTTGGTGGCTCAACCTGTAATACCACTCTTTGGGAGGCCGAGGTGAGTGGATTGCCTGAGCCCGCGGGTTCGAGACCCGCCTGGGCAACTTGGCGAGACCTCATCTCTACAATAAAAGTCAAAAAATTAGCCGGGCGTGGTAGCACACACCTGTAGTTCCAGCTACTCGGAAGGCTGAGGTGGAAGGATCGCCGGAGCCCAGCGGGTTGAGTGGCCACTGCACTCCAGTCTGGGCGAGAGTGAGACTCCAACTCAAAAAAAAAAAAAGAAAACATATTTGGGGAAGTGCAGATGGTTGATGAGTGAAAAAAAAAGTGACGGAGGCTGATGTATAGAATAGTGGTAAAGTCTACGGAAGCTTCTAGGTCCTTCAAGGGAGGGATGAACATGAGCCAAACCTGTTTGTTTAGAGAAGTCTGGGTGGTTTGTGTGGTTGGCTTGGTATGTGAGGAGGGACAGTAAGGATGTGTTCAGCTAAAAGTAATAGAATGCCCAACTGGTAATGACTAATGTCCTCATTCCTCAAAATAGAGTCCTTGGCAATATCACCTGGGAGTCTGTTATTCATTCATTCATTCATTTTTTGAGTAGGGGGTCTCATTCTGTCATCCAGTCTGGAGCACATTGACATGATCATGGCTTACCGTAACCTCAACCTCCTGGGCTCGGGTGATCCTTCCGCCTCAGCCTCCAAGTAGCCGGGACTACAGACACATGCCATCACACTAAGTTATTTTAATTTTTTTTTATTTTGGTAGAGATGAGGTCTCGGTATGTTGCCTAGGTTGGTCTTGAACTCCTAGGCTCAAGCGATCCTCCCGCCTTGGGCTCCCAGAGTGCAGGGATTACAGGTATGAGCCTGTTATTAATGTAGATTCTCGCACACCACCTTAGACCTACTGAATCAGAATTTTCATTTTAATGAGATTTCCAAGTGATTCATGGGGCCTTTAGGGTCTGGTCCAGACCATAAAGATATTTAGATATCTCACGGACTAAAGGTCTGGAGACAAGCAGTTCCGGAGTGGCTTAAGCTGGATCATCCATAGCACGGGCCTTAGTCTCATTCTACACTGTCATTCTCAGCATGTTGACATTGTGGCATCAGAAATGCAAGATGGCTGCCATAGCGCCAAGCAGGAGGGATGGACAGGCGTCTTCTGATATCTCATTGGCCAGAACTGGGTCACATGTTGCCTTTTTATGTTTATTTTATTTTATTATAGAGATGTGGGGTACAAGTAAGTTTTAATGACACAAGCGAGCTGCATACTGGTGAGGTTTGGGCCTCCAGCTGGCCCTTACTTCCCCTGGTTAAGGACCAGGTAGTCTGTGTGTCTCCCTTTCTCCCCTGGTAGTGCCCAGTGACTGCCACTCCCTCCCTTGTGCTTATGTGACTAGTGTTCAGGGCCCACTTATTAGTGAGACTATGTGGTATTTAGTTCTTTGTTTCTGTGATAGATCTTCAACTCCATCCAGTTTGCTGCAAAGTCCATGATTATGCCCTTCTTTATGGCTGCGTAGTATTCTATCATGTATCTGTACCACATTTTCTTTATCCAGTCCACTTTTGATGGGCAGTGGGATTAGTTCCACATGTTACCTTTTAGACTAATCACTTGGGAAGAGGAATGGGATTAACATAACTGATTTATACTAGTCATTCATTCAGTAAAATAATCAGTTGCCTATTATGTGCCAATTCATAGGCATCATTTGGCACTAATGCTGAGATCAAGGGTCTCTGTTCATTGCCTGAACAAAATTAGGGTTCTGTTAGGAAAGAGGAAATGGGGAAATTGTTATTCAGTAGGAATCAGTATCGGCCACAGGTATGTTGAGGCCAGATTGGGGAAGGGTCTTGGAAGTTGTGTCAAGAATGGACTTGAAGCCGGGCTCGGTGGCTCAGCCTGTAATCCCGCGCCTTTGGGAGGCTGAGGTGAGTGGATTGCCTGAGCCTGAGGGTTCGAGACCTGCCTGGGCAACTTGGCAAGACCTCATCTCTACAATAAATAAAAAAATCAGCCGGGCATGGTAGCGTGTACCTGTAATTCCGGCTACTCGGAAGGCTGAGGCGGAAGGATCGCCGGAGCCCAGCAGGTCGAGGCTGCGGTGGCCGGGAGTGGCCACTGCACTCCAGTCTGGGCGACAGAGTGAGACTCCAACTCAAAAAAAAAAAAGAATGGACTTGATCCGGACTTCCTCAGGGAATTCGTAGTGCCGCCATCAGATTTGTGTTTTGAGAAGTAACAGCCACTTGGAGGATGGACTGAGATCCATCAGGAAACCTTTTCAGTGATTCAAGTGAGAGACGATGAGGACTGGTCTAGGACGGTCACAGGCAGAGTGGAGGGAGAATCATTTGAAGGCTGCTCTGAGGTGGAAGCCTCTACTTAATGGTCCTGTATGAGGGCAATGAGGAAGGAAGAGATGATTCACTGACACTCTGATGAGATCACTCACTCATCAATACTAGATGACATTTAAACAAAAATCTGGCCGGGCTTGGTGGCTCAGCCTGTAATCCCAGCACTTTGGGAGGCCGAGGTGAGTGGATTGCCTGAGCCCACGGGTTCAAGACCAGCCTGGGCAACTTGGCAAGACCTTGTTTCTACAATAAATAAAAAATTAGCCACGCGTGGTAGCACGTGCCTGTAGTTCAGGCTACCTGAAGGCTGAGGCGGAAGGATTGCCTGAGCCCAGCAGATCGATGCTAGGGTGGCTGTGAGTGTGCCACTGCACTCCAGTCTGGGCAACAGAGTGAAACTTCAACTCAAAAAAAAAAAAATCTGTGTATTTAAGGCTGGATGTGCTGACTCACGTCTGTAATCCCTGCTCGTTGGAGACCCAAGGCAGGAAGATTGCTTGAGCCTAGGAGTCTGAGACCAGTCTGCACAACATAGGGAGACCTTGTCTCTACAAAAAAGAAAAGAAATTAGCCAGTTGTGGTGGCACACGCCTGTAATCACAGCTACTCAGGAGGCTGAGGCCGGAGGATTGCCTGAGCCCAGGAGGTCAAGGCTGCTGTGAGCCATGGTCATGTCCCTGCACTTCAGCCTGGATGTCAGAGTGAAACCCTGATTCAAAAAACAAAACAAAAACAAAAACAAATGATGTATTTAGCACATTTATAACCACGAGATATAAAGCTCTGTGATCTAGATTTTCTGCTTAATGTGTCATGAACTGATTTCTTTTGGTAATATAGAACTATCTCATATTTCTTAAAGTTGGTTTTTATCTTGGTTTTTTATTTACTTGAAAAAAATCACAAAACACAAGCAAGTTAAAAAAACCATTTGTAATCTGATAAATTTAAGAAACTATACAAAGTAAGAAAGAAATCATCCCTTCATCTTACTTCTGGAGCTTGTGGCTACCCCATTTTTTTCAAAGCCATATCTAGAGATTCCATAACTTGTCCATACCTCTCTGTCTCTCCTTCTCTGTCTTTCTCTGTGTGTGTGCGTGTGTGTGTATACATGCACACACACACACACACACACACACACACACACACACACACATATACAGTCATCCTTCAGAATGCACGAGGGGGATTGGTTCCAGGGCCCCCGTGGATATCAAAATCCAAGGATGCTCAAGTCCCTGATATAAAATGGTGTGGTATTTGCCTATAACCTATGTCCATCCTCCTGTAGACTTTAAATGATCTCTGGATTCCTTATAACACTCAGGATAATATAAATGCTATGTGGAGAGTGTTATACTGTGGAGTTTAGGAACTGGTGATAAGAAAAAAATGTCTGCATGTGTTCAGTACAGCTGCAACTATCCTTTTTCCCCCAAATATTTTCAATCTGGGTTGAGTCCACAGATGCGGAGCCCCTGGATACAGAGGGATGACTGTACATAAATTGCAATGTGCAGTTTCCATTGTTACTTTTTTCCACAAAGATCCCCCCTTTTATTTGTTACAGGCAGCTGTGTTCCAAGAATAAACAATGTTGACTATATGAGTGTTCTACCTCAAAGTTTACACTTTTCATTTTTCTATTTGTGGACACAGATTATGAACTAAATAGTCTGCTTTTAATGAACTTACACTATGACCTTTAAAAACTTGTGTTGCTTATTGTCTGTCTCTTTCTTTACTAGGATGTACGTTTCATGAGGATGGGGGTATTTGTTTTGTTTCACAGAGGTATCCCCACAGACCAGACTCAGAACTGGTACTCAGTAAATATTCGTGGATAAATGGACAACTGAAGACCTGTACTTTGCTTTAACACACTTAAAACCCCCAGTTGGTTTTTCCCTGTATGTCCATTCTGTGTCTTTTTCCTGTGACCTCATAAGTTGTGCCCAGGAGTGCCAACTAATTTTGGAAACGTGGAATGCAGTCATGAATTCCCCCAGAGAAGTCACTTGATGCATGCCACCATGAAACAGGAGGAGTAGTGTTATCTGGTCTTTGGGGTTATCCGCTCCACTGCCCCTGCCCCTTACATGAAGGATCAAGCATGAGTGTTTGGACTCCCGAGCAGCCGATGAGCTTGTATCATACCCACGGCCGCAGTTATACAATGTGGCAGGTTCATCCCTCCTTTCCAAAAGAAGGATAACCAAGTGAATAGAAGTGACACGTGATATGACACAATGCGTTGATCCTTCACAGTCATTAAAGTAATAAATAACACCACCCTTTACAGATGAGTAAATTCATTTGTAGATAAGAATTTAGACAGGGCATGGTGGCTCATGCCTGTGATCCCAGCACTGGAAGGCTAAGTGGAGAGAACCGCTTGAGACCACGAGTTCAAGGCTAGCCTGGGGAACATAGCAAGACCCTGTTTCTACAAAAAGAAACAAAACTAAAAAGTAAAAATTAGCCAAGTATAGTGGCATGCTTGTAGTCCTGGCTACTCCAGAGGCTGAGGTGGGAGGATTACTTGAGCCCAGTAGTTCAAGGTTACAGTGAACTATGATTGGGCTATTGCACTCCAGCCTGGTCGACAGAGCAATACCCTGTCTATAAGAAACAAACAAACAAACAAACAAACAAACCATATAGTAAAGGGAGAGAGTTGAGACTCCAACATATCCTTTCTGGCTCCAAACTCTAATTGATTTTTAGCCCATACCACTCCACCACTTTTTCATAAAAGTTCAGAACAGATTGTTTGATGTTTTTCTGTTTCTTCATTATCACTTTTTAAAAGGTCAGTTCTGACATTTGATTTACATTTCCTAACAAATGACATGTCATTTCCTCCCTCCATTCCTCCTTTCCTTCCTCCCATTCTCCCATTTCCAAGGCAACAGATGATCGTTTTTTCATGACGTCCTGTCCATGCTATACTTCATGTAAAAATACCAGATAAAATTATCAGCAGCCACTCGTGGAGACCTTCCCTGGAAAATACAACTTCAGCCATGGCTATATGTTTTTTAAGATGAGAGATGCTGATCTCTACTGAAGACAACTGAGACTCAGATGGCTGTCGTTGCTGGATTGGCTGCCAGTTCTTGTATCCTCTTTCCTTGTATACATTATAGTGACCAAGTTTACTTTTAAAAACATGCTACACATAATGATGAATTTTGGGGTTGTCTAGGAAAAAAGCATGACTCATGTTAAGAAATAGAATGTAAAGCTGGGCATGGTAGCTCACACCTGTAATCTCAGCACTTTGAGAAGTGGAGATGAGAGGATTGCCTGAGCCCAGGGTTCAAGACCAGTCTGGGCAACTTGGCAAGACTTTGTCTCTACAATAAATAAAAAAATTATCCAGGCATGGTGGTGTGTGCCTGTAGTTACAGGTACTTGGAAGGCTGAGGCAGAAGGATCACCTGAGCCTAGCAGGTCAAGGCTGCAATGCCATGATCATGCCACTACACTCTAGCCTGGGCAACAAAGTAAAACTCCGACTCAAAAAGAAAAAATGAAAGAGTATGTAAAATCAACAAAGTACATTTAATCTCCTAGAAAACCCATTTTCTTAGTGGCTGTTTTCATCTCCAGCCAATAAACTCCAGAGTCCTTCACCTGGCAGTCAAGGACCCTGGTCATATCCAGTCTCAGATGTTTCTTCATGCTTTTCCTTCTAATTCCAAGATTCTGTATTCTGTTTTCTAGAGTATAGGGCTGTGTTTTTTTTCCAGGAGTCTCTCTCTTTTTTTTTTAGCCGAAGTCTCACTCTGTCGCCCAAACTGGAGTGCAGTGGCCGCTCCCAGCCACCGCAGCCTCGACCTGCTGGGCTCTGGCGATCCTTCCACCTCAGCCTTCCGAGTAGCTGGAACTACAGGTGTGTGCTACCACACCTGGCTAATTTTTTTTGATTTATTGTAGAGATGTGGTCTCACCAAGTTGCCCAGGTGGGTCTCGAACCCACGGGCTCAGGCAATCCACTCACCTCAGCCTCCCAAGGCGCGGGATTACAGGCTGAGCCACCGAGCCGGACCCAGGAGTCTCTTTTTGTTCATTGTTGTTTCTTTTATCTGGAGAGGTCTTCTCTTCCTTTGCTTAAGAAAAGGATTCCATCTCTCCCTGCTCCAAGGCTGCCTCCTCCAGGGAGGTTTCCCAGGTTGGTTCTACTTTCACACCTATAGACTTCACTGGTATTTGCTTGTCCCTTCTTTAGGAGATGTATACCACATTTTTTTTTGAGTAGGGGTGTCACTCTGTCTCCCAGGCTGGAGTGCAGTGTTATGACCATAATGATCACAATTCATGGCTGCCTTGACCTCCTGGACTCAGGTGATCCTTCCATCTCAGCATCCTGAGTAGTTGGGACTATAGGTACACGCCACCACACCTGGCTAATTTTTAAGTTTTTATTGTTTTTGTGTGTGGACGAGGTCTTACTATGTTGCCCAGGCTGATCTCCAACTCCTGGGCTCAAGCAATCCATCTGCCTCAGCCTCCCAAAGTGCTGAGATTACGGACGTGAGCTGCTGTGCCAGGCTTATATCTTTTATTTTAATTATTTCTGCCCAGAGTTAGAGAACCATTTTAAGGCTATTCTTCATTAAAATATGAATGTGTCCAAACAGTATAAAGAAGGCCATTAGCAGTGGTTCTTGCTAATGGTATAATGCAACAGGGTTGCAGACAAGTGGCCTGCAAACTTTTTTTTTAAATCGCCCTCCCTAGTGTTTGAAGAAAAACAATTCCATGCGATTGCCTGAAGTTGGGTACACACGCTCAAGTCTCCAAGTGACCCTACTTCCTAAGCCTCCTATTGCCATGTCACATTTCGACGTTTGCTGCTTGACTTTGGTTGGCACTTGAGGTCACAAGCTCCCTCTACATCAGTCGCTGCTGATACACCAGAGCCAAGTTATGGCTCTGTCACTTACTAGCTAGCTGTCTCAGGTTAAGCACAAGAATGCTAATAATATCTTTGAGTGGCCCTTTGCATTTGAGGTGACCTTATGACAATAAACAGGTGCAATCGACCCTTGAACAATGTGGGCACCAGGGATGCCCACCCCCTGCACAGTTGAAAATCCACCCATAACCTTGGACTCCTCACAAACATAACTACTACTCTACTGTTGACCTTATTTGTAACATAGGCAATTAACACATTTTGTATGTTATATGTATTATATACTGTATTCCTACAATAAAGTAAATTCGGGAAAAGAAAATGTTATTAAGAAAATCATAAGGAAGAGAAAATAGAATTACCATTCATTAAGTGGAAGTGGGTCATCCTAATGGTCTTCATCTTCATCGCCTTCCTGTGGAGGAGGCTGAGAAAGAGGAGGAAGGGGATGGGCAGGTCTTGCTGTCTCTGAGGTGGGAGCAGCGGAAGAAAATTCAAGTGTCTCCCGCCTGTCATCCCAGCACTTTGGTAGGCCAAGGTGGGAGGCAGGAGGATTGCTTGAGCCCAGTTCGAGACCAGCCTGGGCAACATAGCAAGACCTCATCTCTACCAAAATCCATCTTCCTCAGCCTCCCAAAGTGTAGGGGTTACAGGCGTGTAATTAAAAAATTAACCAGGCATGGTGGTGTGCGCCTGTAGTCTCAGCTTCTTGGGTGGCTGAGGCGGAAGGATCACCTGAGCCCAGGAATTTGAGGCTGTGATGAGCAGTGATGGTGCCACTGTACTCCAGCCTGGGTGACAGAGCGAGACTCCAACTCAAAAAAAAAAAAGGATCTGGGTTAGGTTGGAGGTGGGTTGGCAAGGGTATGCAGTCGCTCCAACAATCCAATGTCCTGGGCCCAAGCAGACATCCCAATTGTCACACTATCACACCATCTAGACTCAGTCTCTCAGCTCTCCTCACCTTGGTGCACTTGGCTGCCTCCACCAACAGATCATTGCTGGCAAGAGTGACACAGCAGGGTGAAATATGGTGGCATTTTGCAGATAGATATGTCTTTGGGATCACCTTTTTTTTTTTTTTTTTTTGAGTTGGAGTCTCACTCTGTCGCCCAGACTGGAGTGCAATGGCCGCTCCCGGCCACCGCAGCCTCGACCTGCTGGGCTCCGGCGATCCTTCCGCCTCAGCCTTCCGAGTAGCCGGAATTACAGGCA
>CAUYQG010301321.1:54-17293 GCA_963574415.1 Tarsius wallacei | reverse complement strand
GGGCTTTTTCTCTCTTTTTCTTGATCAATCTAGTTAGGGGTCCATCAATCTTGTTTATCCTTTCAAAAAACTAACTTTTTGTTTTGTTGACTTTTTGTATTATATTTTTGTCTTCTATGTCCCAAATTTGGACTTTTATTTGGGTGATCTGGATTCTTCTACTGAAGTTAGGGTTTTGGTGGTCTTGCTTTTCCAGTTTCCTTAGGTTATTTGTTAGGTTGTTAACTTGTGATCTTTCCATTTTCTTCATGTGTGCTTGTAGAGACATAAATTTCCCTCTTAGCACTGCTTTCATGGCATTCCAGAGATTTTGGTAAGATGTTTTACTAAATCATTTTAAGATGCTAACAACATGTTGATACCCAAACCAGGTAAAGACCTAACAAAGAAAGAGAACTACAGGCTAATGTCCTTGATGAACATAGATGTTAAAATTCTCAACAAGATTCTAGAAAAACAGATCCAACGACACATCTCAAAAATCATCCACCATGACCAAGTAGGCTTAATCCCCAGGATGCAGGGTGATTCAACATCTACAAGACCATAAATGTAATTAAATACATCAACAGATGTAAAAACAAAACCACATGAGTATATCATTAGACACAGGTGCTTTTCATAAAATCCAGCACCCCTTCTTGATAAAAACCCTCGAACATCTAGGCACAGATGGAATATACCTCAAAATAGTAAGAGCCATCTACAAGAAACCCACAGCCAACATACTGCTAAACAGACAGAAATTGGAACCGTTTCCCCTGAAAACTAGAACAAGACAAGGATGCTCACTCTCACCCCTCCTGTTCAACAAAGTATTGGAAGTCCTGGCTGTAGCAATCAGACAAGAGAAGGAAATCAGGGGTATCCAAATAGGAAAAGAGGAAGTTAAGTTATCCTTATTTGCAGACCACATGATTATATACCTCAAAAACCCAAGAGAGTCTGTCAAAAACCTTGCGCTGATAAAGGACTTTGACAAAGTCTCAGGATATAAAATAAATGTGCACAAGACAGTCGCATCCCTATATACTAACAATAAACAAACAGAAACTCAAATGAAAAGCACAATCCCACTCAAACAGCCATAAAAAAAAAAAAAAACCTTGGCATCTTCCTAATTAGATAAATGAAAGACCTTTACAACGAAAACTACAGAACAGCGCTCAAAGAAATCACAGACAACACAAACAAATGGAAAAATATTCCATGCTCATGGATTGGAAGAATCAACATTGTTAAGATGTCCATCCTACCCAAGGGAATCTACAGATTTAACCCAATACCCATTAAATTCTTCTCAGACCTGGAAATGGCAATACAGGAATTCATATGGAAACATAAATGACCACGAATAGCCAAAACAATTCTCAGCAAAAAAAAACAAAATGGGAGGCATCACACTCCCAGACTTTAAACTTTATTATAAAGCCACAATAAGCAAAACAGCCTGGTATGGGTACAAAAACAGGCATATAGACCAATGGAACAGGATAGAGATTTCGGAAGCAAAACCTCAATTTCTCAACCAACTCATCCTCCACAAAGTCTCTACCATCAACCACTGGGGAAAGGAGAACCTATTCAGGAGAACCTAGTCCGTAAATGGTGCTGGGAAAACTGGCTGACCACATGCAGAAGATTAAAACAAGACTCTTACCTATCACCATACACAAAAATCAACTCTGAATGGATCAAAGACCTAAACGTAAAACCTCAAACTATAAGAACTTTAGGAAATGGAGGCACCCTTACAGAAATTGGAACTGGCAAGCAATTCCTGATCAAGACCCCAAGTACCCATGCATAAGAGATAAGATGGAAAAGCAGGACCTCATCAAACTGACAAGCTTCTGAAAAGCCAAAGAAACCAACAAGAGAGCCCACAGACTGGGGAAAAAACATTTGCCAACTGTATATCTGACAAAGGTCTAACATCTAGGATCTACAAGGAACTCAAACGTGCTGAAAAGAAAAAAACAAACAGTCCTCTTACAAAGTGGGCAAAAGATATGAACACATATAGACATACAAGCAGCCAACAGATATATGAAAAAATGCTCAGCCTCACTAGTCATCAAAGAAACGCAAATTAAAACCACACTGAGATACCTAACTCCAGTCAGGATGGCCATCATCAATAACTCAAAAAACAACAGATGCTGGAGAGGATACGGGAAAAGGGAACGCTTTTGGTGGGAGTATAAACTAGCACAACCTCTGTGGAAAACAGTGTGACCATTCCTAAAAGATCTAAAAATTGACCTTCCATACAACCCTGCAGTCCCTCTCCTGGGAATATACCCAGGGGAACTCAAATCACTCTATGAAAACGATACCTGCACACGCATGTTTATTGTAGCATTATTCACAAAAGAAAAATCATGGAACCAACTGTGCTGCCCATTGAAAGAGGACTGGATAAAAAAAATGTAGCAGATATACACGATGGAATATTATGCAGCCATATAGAAGGACAAAATTATGAACATCACAGCAACTTGGTCTTAGAGTCTCTAATACTGAGTGATCTATCACAGAAACAAAGAACAGAGTATCATAACGTTACTACTTATAAGCGGACCTTGAACAATTATCATAATACTATAAGAAAGGAATTGGCAGTAATGGGAAACTGCCAGGGGAGAGGGGGGTGTTACTGGCAGTAGTGGGAAACTGCAGGGGAGGGAGGGCACACCTCATCAACAAGAGTAATTGCACAACGAACATCTCTAACGAACATACCTAACCCTGAATTATACACATTTTTTAAATTAAAAAATTTTTTTAAAGTACAGAACTAACTCCCCAACAGTGAAGTTTCAATAGTACTATTAAGTTGACTTTCGGTAAATTTCCAATTGTACAACCACAAAAAGAGCAAAAACTCTGAAGCTTTCCAAGTCACAACATGGGCTTCAGAACCAGCACCAGGCTAGAATCAGAATTCTGGTCTCCCACACACCAGCTATGAGTCCTGGGACACAGTCTCTGGCCTTTCCAGGACGCTAAATGTTCTCAAGAAGAAAATGAGAACAGCGTCACGGTTAATATTAAATAAGACACGTAAGTAAAGAACCTACTATGACGCCTGGTACCCAACAAGCAGAAGCCAAGGCCATTTGTGCTCTCACACCAACCCAGAAATGCAGTAAAACTGAGATTAAGTAGGACCCAACCAGGTGACATGCACTCGCACAGGTATTTCTTGAGGCCCTTGCCACATGCAGAGGTGTGGGCTGGAAACAGGGAACAGGGCCTGCAGCTTCCTGAGCATCACTGCTAGTGGAGGCCACTGACACCGACCAGCTCATCATAAAAACCAAACACAATTCAAACAAAATGAGTCGATATCAAGGTTTAGAAAAACATTTAAGATGTAACTGATTAATCAGCTGTTTAGCCCAATCTACTATGGGTCCACAGAATTTTTCTTTTTTTGAGTCGAAGTCTCACTCTGTCACCCAGGCCGGAGTGCAGTGGCACAATCACAGCCACCACAGCCTCGACCAGCCGGAACTACAACGCACGCCACCACGCCCGGCTAATTGTTGTGATTTATTGTAGAGATGAGGTCTCATCGAGTTGCCCAGGCTGGTCTCAAACCCCTGAGCTCAGGCAATCCTTTTGCCTCGGCTTCCCAAAGTGCTGGGATTACAGGCTGAGCCACCAAGCCCGGACTGGTTTTTGTTTTTAAAAGAAGAGATGGTGTCACTCTGTCACCCAGGCTGGGGTACAGTGGTGCAATCATAACTCACTGCAACCCTGAACACCTGAGCTCAAGCGATCCTCCCGCCTCAGCCTCTCAAGTAGTTAGGACTACAGGCATGTGCCACCACACCCAGCTAATTTTTAATCTATTTTTTGTAGAGACGGGGTCTCACTATGCTGCCCATCTCGGCCTCCCAAACTTCTGGGATTAAAGGCGTGAGCCACCAAACCCACATTCCCTCTTCAGGACACCCCTGCACCAAAGCCAGTCACCCAGCCAGCTGACGTATCTCAAGGGGAGACCCTATCTCGGACAGTTAAGTAAGTGTTCAGATAAAAACAATGACCAAAGCCCCATTAGAGAACGAAGATACAAACTAGCTGCTTTAAACCCCAAACTGCGCGTCAACTCCTTGAGCGGGTACCGGGCACCAGAGAGAAGAGCAGGAAGCCGTCCCTGACCGGCGCGACTCACGCCGCAGACAAGGGGGTTACGACGACAGGAGCGCCGCGTTTAAGCACGCGGTTTGAGATCTGGGGGCTCCTGGCACCCATTTCACCCTGGCCGCCAGGACACGTTGGCAGTGACTCCAGTCTGGGGGAGGAGGCACAGACACAAACGGCAGGTGCAACCCAGCGTAAGATGGCGAGCGTGGTTCTCGTTCTTTGCCCCCACAGACGCCACCAGGGCCCCAAGGACCGCAGGCCCAGCCGGCACGCTGTCCCCTCCAGGCGCCTGAGAAACCGTCCGCGACACGCCCGCAGGCACCCCGGGCAGCAGGCGCCTCCTCAGCAAGAGCAGCCGCCCCTCCGCTCTCGCGGCTCGCCCGAGCCTTGCCCGAGCCTTGCCCACACGGGGCTTCGGCGGGCGGCCCGCAGGCACCTCACGCTGACGCCGAGCCATCTTTGCCGGCCCCGTCCAGAGCGTTTGTGCTCAACCAGCAGGTAACGGACACACCTCGGACTGAACCTGGCCTCCCAGCCGGCGCTCTCTCCTGAGGGAGTCAGTCTCCCGGCCTCTCAAAAGTCACGGCTGTATGGCAACGGCGGACACTCTTCCCAGCAGGGCACGAGGAAGAGAAGACGCCAGGGACCCAGGGGTTGGTTCCCAAGCCTGAGAGCACGCAAGCCACTCACCGTGGGTGATATTTAACTCGTTGCCAATGGCTAAGCTCCAGACTCTGCCTCTCACACTTGGAGGAATTCCCTGCCACCACAAATCTCGAACTTTCCTAGAGCACCACCTAAACAAAAATGGAAGCATGAGTTTATTAGTTCGTTCTCCACAAAGACTTATTTGTCTACCTCTGTGCCTTACCCCGAGCCACCAGGAGCGAGGGATGCAGCGCCGCACAAGGCACAGCCCCTGCCTGCGGAAGCGTACAGTCCAGGGTTCCACAAAGGTCAGGCCAATGATCACCTTCCACAGGGCAACCACCGTGACAGATGTGCAAGGGTACAGCCCAGCAGGGAGCACCACAAAGCAGAGGGCCCAGGGCACTGTTCCAGAGCCAAGTCCTGAATAACCAGTGGCAGTTGAAGCACATGGAGGACGGGAAGAGCTTTCCCGAGCAAAAAACACAGAAACACGGAACAGCTGGGCCTCCTCAGGGGCTGCCAGCAGCTGGGAATGGATGAGAAGTGCCAGGCGGCGCAGTGGCAGCGCTGGAGGCAGAGGCGGAGGCAGACCCAGCGGGGAGCCAGCAGACAGCCACTGCACCACCACACACGGGCAGAACACCCAGATGTGAGCTGCCAAACTCCAACTGCGGAGAACTCTGCTGACTCAGAACATTCTGGGCAGTACAAATTTGTCTGGATCTGCTGGGCACAAACAACACCCACTGCCAAAAGCCCGGACAGACGTAAACGTGCCACAGGCACCTGCAGTGTTTCTGGGCACAACACAGTTGGGCAGCACAGGCTGGAGGCTGAGGGAACCAGGCTGCATCCTTGTTCCACCCTTACCTGCGGCATCCGCAGCAAGCTGTTTTCCTCTCCGAACCTATGCCATCCTCCCAAAGTCAAGATGATAAAACCGACCCCAAGGGCGATGGTGAGAGTTAAACGGGATAACGCACAGAGGCACCGCACCCACCACACTGCGGGCAGTCAGTGTGCAATCCACGGGGGCTGCTGAACGCGTGCAGGTGCTCAGGTCACATCCAACACAGGGCGGTGGAGGAAGGACCAGGCGGGCTCTGCTGCCTCTCAGGGAGCAGCAAGGGTTTTGAGAACCTCTATTCTTGCTAGTGGGTCCCGTTGAAGGATAAGGGTAAAGTGTTTCCTGGCAAAATCAAGGCTTCTGAGGACACTGCCAGAAAAGCGTGCTCTGGGCATATTTCCTGGTGGAGACCCTCAACAGGGCTATCTGTCCCTGCAGTCGAGTGACACCCTGGTGAGCATCACAAGTCAGTCTCCAACACCCTGACACACGGGAGGAGAGCAAAAGGGAGGCTGGTATCCCAGCTTCCTGCACACAAGCCAGCCCCTACCCATTCTGAACACGCAGGAAGGCAAACAAGACCTACGGCTGTCTCCCAGACGTAAGATGACAGCAGGTGCCAGACTCTGCTGGGCGCACACTCTGCTGGACACTGGGGGTCATCATCAAAGAAGACCTAGTCTCCGCCTTCAAAGAGAGGAAGATAGAAGCTTGAACAGACAGCTGTATGCACCCAGAGCTGGGGTGGGGCAGCAAAGCCTTCCCTGAGGAAGAATGAGTTTTGAAGAACTCACAGGAGTGAGCTAGATGAGGAGGTAAGGGCAAGAGCGCTGTAGGCACAGAAAAAGGAACACACAAAGGCTCTGAGGCTTCAAAGCAGCAACCCCTATGGGTAGCTCCCTGGGAGAGAGAGGGCTTGGCCCACATGGAGGGAGATGAAGGGTGAGGCTGCTGAGGGAGGACGGGCCACAGCACACAGGTCCTGTCAGCTAAGCTAAGGATTCAGATTTTACAAGGAGATTCACAGGAAGTTAGTGACATTTTAAGGAGGGAAGTGGCACAGACTCCTGCTTTAGAAAGATGGCCCAGGAGATGAGTAGAAGGTGAGCTCGAAGGGAGGGGAAGGGGCTTGTCACATTTTCCAGACAAGGGACAACAAGGGCTGAGCCAAGGCAGAGAGAAGGAAGACTGCAGCGTAAACTCCTTGCATCAAAGACTGTACTGTGGGCAACAGCTGAGACCGATGGATTCGAGAAATAAATGGTCTGAAGCGGTATCCACAGTGTCGTATCTTACATCGTTTCCCAGTTGGGTAAAATCTCGTTATTCCAAGTAAGGACAGCATTTCCGATGCTTTCTTCTACTCTGCATCTTTCTTCCAGCTGCTTCTTCCTCCGCTGGGCTTCTTTCAGCTCTAGAAATCACAATTTTTTTAAAAAGCTATTAACTAATATCCACCGCATCCACGTGAGGTGATTTTTCTCAGAGTCGTGCTGCAAAAACACTAGAAAAGTGGCACCGAAGTGGAGCAAGCATCCGCCCCCGAGGCTCACATCCTACCCTCTGGGTCAGAGGATGCCTGAGCGTTACCACCCTTCAGTAAGCTCAGGTGTAACACACATACAGAGAAGGATGCGAGTAAGAACACAACCCAGCTCCCGCCAAGCAGGAGGACCCTTGAAACCACCCTCCCAACCAAAGCCACTGACTGACCTGAACATCGGAAGTCCCACTCCCTTCCAAAGTCCACACTTCTAACGGCTTAAGCTCTACTCGATATACAAGCAGCAACTCTGAGAAATACCACACGTTTAGTTTACATATACCTTTTTATTGCAGTAAAACGCGTAAGATTTACCATTTTAACCATTTCCAAGTACACAGTTCAGTGACATTAAGTACATTCGCACTGCTGTACAACCATCGCCACCATCACCAGGACTTGCTCATTCTCCCAAACTGAAACTCTGTACCTATTAAATATTAACTCCTCATCCGTCCTGTCCCCAAACCCTGGCACCCACCATGCTATCTACCGTCCGTCTGTCAATCTGACTACTCTAGGGACTTCGAATAAGTAGAACCATACAAATCTGTTCTTTTGTGTGTGGTTTACTTCCCTGAGTGTACTGTCCGCAGGGTTCATCCATGTTGTAGCGTATGTCAGAATTTCCTTCCTTTTTAAGGCTGAATTTTACTACATTGCACGTATCACATTGTATTATATATACTTTTAAAATATCCTAGATGTGTGTATATATACACACGTCTATCCTAAAAGTATTATATATACCAAAAAGTATATATCCTAAATGTATTATAGTATTAATATAAATCCTAAGAGTATTATAGTATTTAATACCAAAAGTATTCAAGTATTAGGATTACTATCCTGAAAGTATTATATATACTTTTTAAGCATTGCAAGGGATTTTATCAAATCCAATCACATCTTCATGTAAATAAGAAAAGCCCAGGAAGGAAACTTGCATGTCACTAATGCTGAAGCATTCTCTAGTTCAGTATTTTTAGACTGTACAGTCTCTTTTTTCATGTAAGTTCAAAGTGCTATTTTCTTGAGTAAAGCTACCAGGAATGGACAGTAGAAGCATGCGTTATTGTTGGAAAATTATAAATTTCAAAGAATTAAAGCATTCATCAAAGTTCAGGTTCTACAACTTCAAAAGGTAAAGAAAAAATATCCAGGAAGACACAAAATATTTTGCTGTCTTATACAGGCCAACATGCGTGAATCCCATTACCTCGTTTTTTGGCCTGAACTACCATCTCTTCATACTGCTGTCTGTGTTTCTGAGCTTCTTCAGCTGGTTTTGCTGGGAGATTTCTTGATAGGAAATAAATGAGTTTTCAGCATTATATGTAAATATCAAATAAAAGCCTTTGAGATAAAAACCTGAAGCATTATTTACTAAGAAATATAAAGCTCAAAGACCCAAAACTAAAAATTTTAAGATTACACAGTTTATAAATTAAAAATACCTTCTCACAGAAGTAAAACAAGCTCCCTATAAACATTGAATAATCAAGATCAGCGGGAAGAAGAAAATAACAATTATCTACAATTGCAAGAAAGATAAACACTTAGTCTCTTGGGATATTTTCAACCCATTCTCCAAAGAAACTTTGATTTGACCACATTACACTAATAACTGTCAACACTTACTCTTTGAAGCAGGGTGTCTTGACGGAACATGTTATACATATGTGTGAATATATTTCCTGGTCAGATTTTTTTAAGTGTGCAAATTTCTTATTAGCTATGTGGGGGTGTTTTTGTTTGTTTGTTTTAAACTACAAACATACCATAGTTCTAAGCATCTAAACAGCGAACACACCTTCAAACCCCATTTAAAAAAATAAAATGCATGCTCTCTTTATGAAGCATGCTGGTGGATCTGCTGGCACTGGACTCACCCGGAGGGCAGCAGCGTCTGGCTGCCTGTGCCCCTCATATAATACGACCCACAATCCCTGGGACATTCTGAACTTGCTGCAAGAGGATGTGGCAAGTCCCCCAGTCCACGTTTCAGAGCATAAAAGGACCAGTCTTTACAACGCTAAGGCTTTCACCAGTGGTTTCCAACTTTTCAGTCTTCCGCTTCAGGGTTTCTCTCCCTACACACTCACAGTTCTCAAGGACCAAGGATTAACAGTGGAAGACACTTCTTTAGTTATTTCACTCATTTTAAATTTCAGGGATGGCAACGACCTTACAAATTAATTACGGAGGTTTTACAACCCCCTCTACCTCTCCGCTTTTTTTTTCTTTTTTAAACAAAGAAACTTCTACTCAAGCACAATGTTCTATGGAAATTCGATGCTTAATTAACCCTTTGCACTCGGTGACATCTCAAGGACCACCTACCAGCAACTCAACTGCACTTTTTTACAAAATAATGAAAAATGAAGCACTTCATATTAAATAGCATAGCACTGGAACGAACTATATTATTGTAATGATATCTGGCTTACAATGGAATTTTGGACATTGAGGAACTTATTTATGACAAAAAATTAAAATGTTATATCTTACATTTTTCTAATGTGTGTAACATGTGAAACAGTCACCGACATGCATTGCAGGTCCACTGATACATGCTGTACGATAGTAATTTGTTGGACGTCTTCCACCTGATGTTTTTCTATTCAAGCAGACAATGCAGTCTTGTTTTCCTCCCCCCACATTAATAATATGCAATTTATTGTCCAGTCTGTTGTTCAAAGGAGATGCAGAAAGACAATTTGAGATTCCTAAAAAATCACTTTTCAACTGCTCTATCAGAAGCTTGATAAATTTCAAATCCGACAAAGGTTTTTCATTGTTTTTGAATGGAAAACTTCAAGAAAACATACATTTTTGAAACATTTGCACTGGCATAAGTTTGTCCTGTGTAATCACGAGCAATCTCTTTCTGTCCCCTTAGAGGAGACATCCGAGTGGTTGGCTAGATTTACAATGTCCCCTCAGAGGGAACATCCAAGTGCAAAGGGTTAAAAATGGGTGAGTTATGACCTGGTCCAATGAAGCAATCCCTTGTACTTCACTACGGTCTTCAAACACCATTTCTCATCACACAGCTAGAAACCAGAGACCAGAAACCTGCCCAAAAGCACCCATATCCTGCTTAGTGCGTACCATCCCGAAGAAGCCAGCAGCGAGTCCAGAAACTGTCCTCTCATACCAAGGCACCTCCAAAACACCCACTTTACAGTCCACTTCCCGGTGCCCCTTGGAGTTACAAACCAGTCCCTCACTTATGATGGCTGCTTATTTTAAAATGCTGTATTAAAAGGACAAACCACTTGAATGGACGGTCCTGGCCAAAACTTCTCTGCTAAGGGACAGTCTCCAAATGAGTCATTTGATATCACTGTAGAACACACGTTAATACGGGGACTAATTCCTGACTACAGCTTCCTCCTCTTCTCTACTTCTGATCCTAGCTCTGAAGAGAAGGCGACTAGCAAGTTGTACCCAGGTACTAAAGCAAACACTCTACAGAGTGTCTTCTTCAACTCACGCTGGTCTGTCTTCAAGGATGAGTGCAGTGGTGGACAGTGGCTCAAAATCAAGATTCTTCCTCACATTCTGCTTTGGAGAGGGTGGCTTGCTAGGTCTTCCAGCCTTGTCTTCATATTCCTAGGACAAAGAAACCAGGGATGACTCTGGGCCTGGCCAATTCTACTATAGGATGTCCTTCTGAAAACAAGAAAGTTGTTTTGTAATGAAAGTCCTTTATGTCAATTTTGAGGGTGATTCACTGAAAATCTTTCCTGCTATTCAGAAGGAAAAACCACTGACTAAAGGGGCCTTACAACTCCAAAGCTGAGACTGCTGCTTTATGAGGACCATGTACTTCCCCTGTTTGTGGGGAAGTTAGGAAGGATCACATCATCAAAGCTGCCCCTATGCCTCGGGTCTCCTATCTTCTGGGTAAGAGGCGTTTTCTGTCTTCTGGACGCTGTAAATTTTAACTGACAATTATAAGGGCCACTGGGAAGCCATCACTGCCAACTGACACACAATTTGCCAGGCACTGAAGTCTAAGAGCAGCCTCCCCACCAACAGGTCACCAATTCACTCTCCAGGCTGCAACTACAAAAGCTTCATCCCCCCTCGTGATTCACATTCCAAAAACGCAGCCCAAGAGTTCGGGAGAGCCAAGCAAGTAGGAGCTTCTGAAATCGTGTGTTGGCACCCTTAGCCCTCTGCAAAATCAAAAGCCAACATTTGCTCCTTGCCTGCCACTGACAAGGCTCTCAGGACTGTTGCTTAAGGGAAGATACTCCAGTTGAGAAGACAGGACAAACAAATTTGGAGTTAACCGGCGATTTCAATAGCCATTTTAGACAGCAAGAGCACTGTCATGAGGTGATAATTAATTACTAAATGAATTTTATGGACACTAGCTGTCAAAAGGGGCATTACTAGTAGTACTATTTGGCAAGCAATTATTCTCTCAGCCTCTAAAAAGTAGAAAGAAAAAACTGCTTCCTCAAAACATGTAAACTCTAAGAAGGGAGTACACCAAGAAGCAGGTGGGTGGGGCAGTTTCTGTACATCCGGACGCACAAGGTTAGATGTCTTAACACAGTTTACTCTGACTTAAAATGGCTCCACTAAAACTATAAAGTTACTTCCACTTACCAAAAACTGAGAAAATAGACCCATTCCTTCATGAATTCAAACATCCGAGTGTCTACAATGTACCAGATATATAGCATGACTTAACACGGCACTAGCTATCGGGAAGCTTCAAGTCTAGTACCTAAATGTCAAAATCTTCAATTTTATAGGACGTTTACCAAAAGCTGTGTGTTGAGAAAGATTCTAAGGCATGCAGCATTTTAACAAGAATTAGTAACAAACACCCCATAACATGCTACTTTATCTCCCGAGCCTGGTCTAGTGAATTGCATGCCAAGGCCAAAGAGGCTGGGCCCCAAAATTAGCTGCCCCAGAATTTGCATGCCCATTTCCATTTGCTTTTGTGTGCTCTACACAAGGCTCAGTTTATCTCCACAGCAACCTGCCTGGCAGGTGTCACCCCATTTTACAGACAAGGTAACTGAGGTTCAGAGTGAAGTGACCTGCTCCAAATTACACAGCCAGCAAAGGCTGGGCCTGCAGGACTCCTCCCACTCTGCCACTCGGAGTAACCAAATCTTTTATTAACAGACTCAAACCAACAGGTGTGTGGTTTTGGAGGGAAAAAGCTGAGTCCCATATGGGTCAGGTGTGGGCTGTGGCCTCTGGAGCCAGACGGGTCTGGGAGCAAATTCAGATCCACCAACCACTAGCTGTGACCTCAGGCAAAGTACTTACTTCCAATACCTAAGCCTCATTTCCACATCTGCAAAAATGGGAACAGCACCAACCAGAGAAGGCTATTGAGAGAAATGGGGAGGCACTGCACCTCCGGTGCAGGAGTGCTGGATCAAAGGCAGCCGTGGCTGGTATATGCCAGTAGCTTCTTTTCTTCCTTGGGGCCTGAAACCGCTGTATAAGGCAGAAAGAATGCTCTGGTGCCAAACAACAATTAAGGAGCCCCGCCGAGCCCGCAAATAGCCCAGATATGAAGAGTAGGAGTAAAAAAGGTAGACGCTTTGAGTTAAGACCAAAAACATGAGACCACGGTAGCTGGAGCTTCTTCCTATCACCAACGAGAAGCAGTGCAGCCAACACGGATGAGCACGCGCTTCCCCAGGGCCTTCCACGCTGAGCGAACTGCCGGCCCTTCGCACCAGCCCTCTGAGGAGGCGCTGCCCGCCCCACACCACAAACGGAACACGGACGCCAGCGACGCGTCCAGCTAGATCAGAAGCCAAGCACCATGGTTCTGCAGCCACATTCTCACCACAGAGTCCATGCAAGCCACTCGCAGATATGAATTGGAAGCAATTCCACCATCCATATTCATTCCAAATAAAGCTTTCAGCCATGACAGAAATCTGTAATACTGAATTAAGCACACAGATTAGTGAGGATGCAGGATCACATACTTATGTTTTAATCACATGGAGCAATGCATGATCAAAATAATATAAAACAATAGAGGAGGACGAGCCTGCCCACGCTGCAAATCCCAGGCAAAGCCTTTTCAAAATCCTAGCGGCATGTCGGTGTCAGAATGGTGGAGGAAATGGTCACAGGTCCAGCTCCGGACCCAGCCCTCCCACGGCTGCCTAGAGCTGTTGCTGACGATCCATGACAGACAAACCAACTTCAGAAACAAGAAGCAGGACTGTTCACATTAAGGATCCTGGGAGGGGAACAAAAGGCTCCTGGAAAAGAACACTCAGTTATGAATTATCAATGCTTGGATCAGCACGTGATGTGGCAAAAGCTAAGACTATGAAGCAAAAAGCCTGAATTTTAAGCCCTGGCTTGCACCTTACGCCAGTCATCTTGCTTGACCCTCAGGCTGTTTCCTCAGCTGTAAAACAGCAGCAATTATGCAGACCACTGTGGTGGTAAAGTGAGATAATACACATAAGCTGGCCACGCCTCAAGCGCTGAGCCCTTTCTGATGAATGCCAGGCAAACATCAGTACAGCCCCACCTCAGTCCAGCTCATCATTCCACAGTTCCTCTCGGCTGGGGACCAAGTTTTGAAGTCTCTTGGTTTACACCAAATGACAATGCCCATCTTTCTGTGCTCCTCAAAAGCCCTGTAGGCTAACAGGTAAAACACACTGCCCATTCAAGTGACTGCTTCCAGGTCTGCCCAGGTCAGCCCTCGAGTGAATTTAGGACAGGGATTCTTCAAAGTTCTAGCAGCAAATCAGTTTAAATGGTCATGACAGTATTTTCTAAAAAATTAAACAATAAAACACAGAGTGCACACAGCAAGTTGGGCAGTCTGTCAGTTCTACACCTAGTTGTATCTGTGCAGTGAGTCTTGAGTTGTCTAACTGGCGTCACCTCAAAGTGTATAAGTCACTAATTTAGAAGCACAGCAGGTCGAAGCCCCTGTCCTGAGTAGTTTGTAAGGAATCATGCTGGGAAAGACCAAACCCTAACAACAAGGCAGCAGCAAACAGAACAGCTGCGCCTAACCAGTGGCTAAGTTGTGAGTGTGGTCTGAAGCCCCAGCAAAGGTCAGAAAGAAGCAGCAGGGACTCAGAGTAACTGAGTAGGGCCTCAGCTCCATGCAGGAGCCAGGCGCGAAAGAGATTCAGCAAGGAGGAGAGAGAGAGAAGGGGACAATGTAGAAAAGAGGAAGACCATTTGTAAAGTTGTTTTGCTCTAGATCTGATGGTCTCAACAAGTTACTCAGAGCTGGTGAGACAAGCCCCAAGAGAAGGAGAAAGGGCGGCCTGTGAGTCCATGAGATGTGCCCCGTGGCAAAGGTTATACTACGTGTATGACCTTCAACCATAGTGCTAACGGCAAGGAGAAGGGCACTAGACTCCTGAATTAGGCTTCAAATTTGTCAGCTAACAGAAAGAAAAAAAAAAAAAAAAAAGCTTGACTCAACAAACATTTGTTTAAAGAGGAGGAAGATCATAATTTTCAAATGATGAAAATAAAGTATTCCCAAGCCAGGCATGATGGTACATAATCCCAGGTACTCAGGAGGCTGAGGTGGGAGGACCACTTGAGACTAAGAGTTTAACACCAGCCTGGGCAACATAGCAAGCCCGTCTCTACAGAAAAAGAAAGTATTCCTGATGGAAAGCCAAGAGGGGTCATCAATGCTAATTACGGAACTGGAAAAGTACAATGAAAGATAGCTAATGATCCAATAACCGGCCCAGTAGAAGCCCCCACCTTCCTGGAACATGGCCCCTGGTTTCCTGGAAATCTATTTTAGTTAGAAGAAAAGGGTCATCTGTCAAAACTTGTGCTCAAGTCTCACTCAACTATCTACAGCATCAAAAGGTACCCTGTGGAGTAAGGCCACCAACACAGGCAACACCATCCTGAGTGGAACCCATTAAAAGACTGGCTTCAATCAATGTCAGTGACAGCACAGCCACCACCTCTGCACAGGCTGAGGACCCACGGCAGGGGAGGATCACCGGGAGAGAGTGGCAGGCCTGGGTCTGAAGCCCCACTACCAGCAGCGTGACCTTGAGCATCTCCTCCACTGCCCGAGCCTGTTTCCTCATTTGTTACTCTATTTCATGTGAAGATTGAATGAGAAGGAACACATGCAAAACGTACGGCCAAAGCATGAGCCCAGAAAAACGACAGAAGTATGACTCTCATTGTATTACTATAAAATTGCTTTTCCAAATATTTCACACTAAAAGGGGCAAGTCTGGAAAAAACAACAAGAGACTCAAGTGCCCAGCACCCTGCAGCTGCTCTCACACTTTGCCGTTTTAACAGCAATTGTCTGGGAGGGAGGGGTGCTCTTTTACAATCCGGGAGCTGCTCTCTTTTGCCATTTTGAGAGGGGAAGAGTGGCCTCTCCAGGTCTTACAGATGCTCATTTCCAAAAGGCAGTCCTGCTGACCACTGAGGCTTGACCTTGTGTAAAGCCCCTGAGAGTGCCGAGGGGCTCCTCCCGCCTGGAGTCTTCCGTTTACCCAGCATGTAGTCCTCCTCCCACTGAGCATTCTCCAAGTTACCAGGAACACTAGCTTTTGGGGAAGCAACTCTCAGAAAGCCTTTTTTAATCGTCGCATTCCTCACAAAGCAGCACAAACACAAAAGGTGACATGTGGACTGGTGACTGGAACGTATCCCAACTGAACCGGGCTTTAACAAGCCAGGCTGGCGCTGCGACCTCACCACCTACTCGGCCCCACAGCACAGCCTCGAATTTGCACAAAGCCTCCCTTGGATCACAGGCGAGGCCGGCCGTTCTGGCCCCTAAGGGGACCGCCTGCCCGGCCCAGCCCGGCTCTGAAACAGGATGGCAAGAACGGGACTCCAAGGACACACTCCCTCCTGCTCCGTCTCTCACCGTCCCCATTAAGCGACGCGAAGCCCAGACACAAAGCTTGCCGGGGAGGCGAGCGCACCCCGACTTGCGTCGGCAGGCTCGGGCTGGAGACCGGCGCACGTGACCGCACTCCGCCGCGCAGGGCCGGGCGGCCGGGCGCCGGCGGAGAGGCCCGGGGCGCGGCGGGCCCGGGAGCACGCGCAAGGGGGCCGGCCCACGCCCGCCGCCCCACTCACCATGAACGCCGGGGCCTCAGAGGCGCGCGGCCGGCGGCTCCATGCCCGGCGAGCGCAGGGCCGGCGGACGAGGCGGCGGCGCCGCAGACCGCGGGGCGGGGCGGCAGGCCGCTCGATCGCGCGCAGATGCGGCGATCCGCGATCCGCGTCTCGGTGTCGGCGCGCCAGGCCTGGCCGGGCCTCCCGCCGCGGCGCGGGAAGAGCCGCCTGGGAGCGCCGCTGTCCGGGCCGCGCGGCGGACGGGGTCTCCGGCCTCCGGGGCTCCCCGGCCCTCCGGGGCTCCGCGGCCACAGGGCGGCCCCGCCACGCCGCCGCCGGGACCGGGCCGTCCGCCTGCTCCGCGGAGGCGAGTGGCGCCGCTGGAGGGCGTGCACACGGACACGTAAAGTGCGGTGCTGTCTGGCGTGGCACACAAAGTGAGAGAACGACGTTGCCAGAGGAATTACGTTAAAAATATCCACACCAGTAGCTTCTGGGTGATGGGGTGGTTGTAAGCAATTTTTACTTTCTTCTTTACACTATGGCTCATGCTTCTTTGACAATTCAGATTCGCTCAAAGCATCAGGGAACACGAAAAGCACACACCGACAGAAATCAGACTAGAGGGGCTGACGGAAGGGACATACATCCCCCGGGGGTGACAAACGTTATCCTGACATGCACTCATCTAAATTGACAGAATAGCACCCTTCAGATCACAGAATCTCACTGTTTGTAAATTATACCTCAATTTTCTTTTTTTTTTTTTTTTTTTTGAGTTGGAGTCTCACTCTGTCGCCCAGACTGGAGTGCAGCGGCCGCTCCCGGCCACCGCAGCCTCGACCTGCTGGGCTCCGGCTATACTTCCGCCTCAGCCTTCCCCGGTTTTTTTTTTTGAGTCGGAGTCTCACTCCGTCACCCAAGCTGGAGTGCAGTGGCATGCTCATGGC
>CAUYQG010301319.1:0-17080 GCA_963574415.1 Tarsius wallacei | reverse complement strand
TGGTATGGAGTCAGCATAGTCTCTTAGGTATTGGATTCTGGGAAGGATTTTATCCATTACTGATGAAGCTTAGCTTGGTGGGGTAGGAAATTCTTGGCTGGAATTTCTTGTCTTTAAGAATGTTAAAAATGGGACTCCGGTTCCTTGTGGATTGTAGAGTTTCTACAGATAAGTCCAGATCATTTTTATTTATTTATTTACTTATTAAAAAATTTTATTTTTAAAATATGGGGTGAAAATGAGGGCTAGGTACACATGTGGTCATCATATAGGTAAAGTGTGGGTACCCTTATTGATGTTATATACCTCCTGGCAGTGTCCCACCACTGCCAATCCCTTTCTTATGGTATTATGATAAATGTTCAAGGTCTACTTATGAGTGAGTACATGTGCTACTCAGATCTTTGTTTCTGTGATAAATCACTGAGTATTATACAGCCATAAAGAAAAACAAAATTATGAATTTTGCAGCAACCTGGATCATTTCTGATGTATCTTCTCCAGTAGGTAGTCTGACCTTTCTATTTTACTGTCTTTAAGATCTTTTCTTGTATGCTTACTTAGTGGAGGCAGATTACCATGTGTGTTGGGGATGGCATTCTAGCATGATACCTTGTGGGGGTTCTCTGAATCTCTTGTGTTTGAATGGTAGTGTCTCTAGTGAGATGTGGGAAGTGTTCTTGGAAGATCTTGCAAAATGCTTATTCCATGGTGTTCTCAGTTTCCCTTTCTTCTTCAGGGATACCAGTCAGGCATAGATTTGACTTCTTTACATAGTCCTATGTCTCTTGGAGATTTTGCTCCTTCTTTCTGAGCCTTTTTTCTATGTTTTTGACAGACTGAGTTAGTTACATATTTTGATCTTCAAGCTCTGAGATTCTTTCCTCTGCTTGATTGATTCTGCTTTCTATGTTTGTTACTGTATTTTTAATTTCCATAAGAAAGTTCTTCATTTTCATTATTTCAGAATGGACCTTTCTGAAATTGGCCAACTTCATTTTTATTTCCTGTAGGAATTTTGGTGAGTTTTATTTTTAGTTTCTCATTGTTGTCTTTATTCATTTTAATCATCTAATCTCTGATTTTTTGTTACTGTCATCTGGAACAGGCCATTCTGGGGAGCTTCCATTGTTTGTGCTCTGATAGCCTCGTTTTCAGGTGCTGTCTCTTTAAGACTCTGAGGATCTCCTTTTTTGTTTTGTTTGTTTGTTTGTTTGTTTTTTCTCATTTGTGACAAGTCTCTCTTCTCTCTCCTCTTTGGTTTTCTTGCTTTGAAGTTCAATGACTCTGTTCTAAAGCCCTTTCTGTCATTCAGTATAGGTCAGTGAGAGAGACAGGGGCACTCATGCTCCACACTCCACTGCTCCACCCTGTGACAGGCCTCTCTGCCACAGATTTTCTCTCCAGCTGTTAATCTGGTTGGATTGGCTCTCAGATTTTGATGCAAACACTCTGTAGAGAGTGGGTGCGGGGGATAGGCCCCTTGTCTGCTGTCTGTAGTTTGCAGGCCAAAAGACTTCCTTCCCACCAAGAAAGCCTTCAGGTGTCATTCGTGTTGCTCCTCCCTGTTCAAGTCCATGCTCAACACTTGAAAGAGAGTGAGTTCCTCGTGGAGGATCCACTCCATGGGCGCCTGGGCTGGGGGCTGATTTTTCCTCATCTGGTGGGGTGGCTGACCATCAGCTGTTGGTGACGGGTGCCATAAAAGTTCAATCTTGCAGGTGAGATTTCTCCACCTGTGCCCAGCTGCTGGGATCTGCTGGTGGAAGGCACGTTTTCAGCAGCTATCCAAGTACAGGTTTTTCCCCATTCCACTTGGGCCCCAGGGGCCTTGCTACTATGCCCTGACCAGGACTTTTCCCACTTGGTACCCATGACTCACATGCCTCTGGGAGGGTTGCGGATAACTGACCCAAAGTGCCACACGATCACTCACTGCCTCTCATTCACATATCTGTGGACATTAACACTCAAACAATCATAGTTGGAGACCTAAATGCAAGACTTCAGTGCCTGTGTGAGCCTGGTGCATAGCAGGGAATGGTGTGCCTGAATTCCAGCATCTGCCATAGCTTTCTGGTCTCTATAAGTTCAAAGTGACTGTTGTTGGGTATAGGGTGGTTCACCCATCCAAAATTGTTTAGGGTGTCTCTGTCTATTGGTGGCTGGGTCCCTACTATTTGCCTCACTTGGGGAGAGAGAGACCAGTTTGCTGCTCCACAGTGGTCATCTTGGATCCTCTCTGTATATACTCTTTTATACCTATTTACTATATATTTTTAAAATACATTCATGTTTTGTGTATAACTATTGCCTTGAATAAACACACTACATAAATAAATAGATATATTTATTCATTCACAGCATATAGATTATTTTTCCAATTGGCTACCATGAATAAAGCTGCTATAAACATTCTTATACAGGCAATGTAGGGATATATATTTTAATTTCCATTGAGTAGTTATCTAGAATTGGAATGGTTGGGTCATATGGTAAATGCATGTTTAACTTAAGAATCTGTTAAGAAGCTACCAAAACTTTGTCAGCAGTGAGCCTTTCATTTTATGTATGAGTGATAGTTGCATCAACATCTTTGCCAACACTTGATATTGAGATTTTTTTTTTCATTTTAGTAAAAGTGCAAATGTATTTCATTATGGATTTCTTTGCATTTTTATAGCTAATGTTGAAGAATGTTTTTATGTGTATTTTAAGGCCATTTGTATTTCTTTTTGTGAAGATTTTTTAAAAACAACTTTTTTAGTGGATTTGTCTTTTAGTGTTGTATTTTGATCTTTTTATTAATATTTGTCTTTTTCTCTTTTTGTTATTCAATTATAAAAAATGATATATTCTAGACACAAGTATTTTATCTAATATTTGTATTACAAATATATTACTCTAGTCTACAGCTCACTTGGTCCTATTCTTTACAGTGACTTTTATTGAGCAAAATAGTTTAATTTTTAAAACTAATAATTATTTATTTTTTATGACTCATGTCTTTTTTGTTTTTTTTTTTGAGTTGGAGTCTCACTCTGTCACCCAGCCTGGAGTGCAGTGACTGCTCCTGGTCACTGCAGCCTCGACCTGCTGGGCTCCAGCGATCCTTCCACCTCAGCCTTCCAAGTAGCTGGAACTACAGGCGCACGCTACCACGCCCGGCTAATTTTTGATTTATTGTAGAGATGAGGTCTCGCCAAGTTGCCCAGCTGGGTCTGGAAACCGCGGGCTCAGGCAATCCACTCACCTCACCTCAGCCTCCCAAAGCGCTGGGATTACAGGCTGAGCCACCAAGCCCGGCTGTCTTTATATTAAGAAATAATACCACGATGACATAAATATATTTTTCTGTATATTTTTTTAGAAGCTTTAGATTTTTCACATTTTCATGCTTATGAATTAACTGCTGTTTGTTAATTCTGGATTAGTTTGAATTAGGAGGATGTTAATTTTTTTTCCATGTGCTAATTTTTTTAGCATAAATTTTTGAAAAATGTCATTTCTTTTCTTGTTGAATTAATTTGAAATATTTTCCTAAAATTAATTGACCATATAAGTGATAGCCTTATTATAAGATTTTCTATTCTGTTCCATTGCTTTGTTTATCCTTATGTCAATACCACACTATGTTGATTACTGAAACTTTATAATAAGTCTGGATATCAGGTGGTGTAAATCATCCAATTTTGTTATTTTCTTTGAGATTATATTGTTTATTCCAGGCTTAATATGTTACTGTGTAAATTTTAGATAGATTGTATTCCCCTATTTTTTAATGCTCTTGGAATATTTATGGAAGATGTGATGCATTTTTGGAGTAGCTAAAAAGTTGTTGTGGATTTAACACTTTTAAAATATTGAGTCTTCTAATCCACAAACACAACATAATTGTCCATTTATTTAGGTCCTTACTTTCTACCAATGATGCTTGCTATTTTAGCGTAGAAGTGTTGCACACCTTTCATAAAATTTTCATAGATATTTTCAATTTTTAGTTCAAATGACATTTTGTTTAATTTTTATTATATTTTTTCTTAATAATATAAAGAACTATAATTGATATTTTACAGTAACTTTTTATTCATTGATTTTGTTAAATTCACTTAATTGATCTACTTTTTGTTTTTTATACTGTTTAGTATTTTCTACAAACTTGATCAAACCATCTGCAAACAGAGAAATTTTAGTTCTTTTTTTTATCTGTGTGCTTTTAATGTCTTATTTTTGCTTTATTTCATTGGCTAAGGCAGTGTTGAATAAAAATGAAGAGTAGATAGTCTTGCCTTATTCCTGATGTTGGGTATAAAGCATTCTCCTCTTCATAATTTAGCATGATGTTACCTGTAGGTTTTTTTAATAAGTTGTTTTTAATGACTCTGTGACTTTCTCACCATCTGATAAAAGTTTTCATTATGAGAAAGTAGTAAGTTTCATCAAATGACTGTTTGCTTTTACTGAAGCGATATTATAGTTTTCTCTGTACTATTGCTATATTAACACAGTAAATATTTACTATATTAACACAATAAATTATACTGGTAGCTTTGTATAAATTTAAATCTATCAATTAGTTTTATTTATTATTCCATTTACAAATTGCCGATTTTGGTTAGTATTTTGTGAAGGATTTTTGTGTTTCTATTCATGAGAATTCAAAGTTGTATGTTACTGTGTGTTCTTTTTGTCTGTTTTTTGTATCAGGATAATATTGGCTTTATCAAATGAGTTAAAAATGACTTTTCTTCTATTTTATGGAAGAGTTTTTGTACGATTGACATTATTTCTCCTTTATATATTTGGCATACATCAGCAGTGAAGTCATTTGTGTCTGCAAATTGTTTTCATGGAAGGTTTCTAAGTATCAATTTAGTCTTTGTCCTTGATTTATTATTAAGAATTTTTGTTCAATTATATCTTTTCTTTGTCTTTTAAGTATACCAATTTTTTAAAGAATAAATGAGTAGGAGATTATAATATGATATTTAAACTTATTCTAGTCTACTTTAAATTAGTGTAATACTACCTCAAGTACTATGTAAAAACTATGCAACAATATAATTTCACTCCATCCCATCATCTGTGCTATTGCTGCCATATATTTTATTTCTACATATGCATTAAACCCTATAACGCATCTTTAATATTTTGGTTGTAAATAGTCAAATTTTATCAATTATAATTTTTTGTGTGTGTTTTGTTTTTTTGAGTTGGAGTCTCACTCTGTTGCCCAGACTGGAGTGCAGTGGCCGTTCCTGGCCACCGCAGCCTCGACCTGCTGGGCTCCAGCGATGCTTCCGCCTCAGCCTTCCAAGTAGCTGGAACTACAGGCGCGCACTACCACACCCAGCTAATTTTTTTGATTTATTGTAGAGATGAGGTCTCGCCAAGTTGCCCAGGTGGGTCTTGAACCTGCGGGCTCAGGCAATCCACTCACCTCAGTCTCCCAAAGCATGGGATTACAGGCTGAGCCACCGAGCCCGGCTCAATTAGAATTTTTACCTCATACTTATTAAAGAAAGTCTTTCAAACAGATTTTGATACATTTTATTATTGTAACAATGAAAATAAGTTGTAGGTAAAATAAGTTGATTGAAGAATTTGTAATGTAATAACTCTAATCCACCTGTCACCTGGCTGACAGTGATTTTAAGAGCATCTTGATTTCAGAGATGTTATAATGTAAAATAACTGGGTGTAGTATTCTCAGCTACTTAAGAGGATTGCTTCAGCTGAGGAGTTCAAGACCCCCCCCCCCCGGGCAATGTAGTGAGATAATGTCTCAAATAAAGAAAAGTAAAATAAACTTAAAATCCTGTTTACCCATCACCTTGCTTAAAAAATAAAGCAATTCCCAATATTATTGAAGCTTCTGCGTGTACCACTCTGATCGCACTCTGTGTTTTAACACAAAAGAAAACCACTAGCTAGATTTTGTATTTATTGTGCACTTGTATTTTTCTATAGTTTTAATAAATACAAATAAAAAATATATTGTTTTTGTTCTTGACTTGTCTACAAATGTGATACATGTATTCTGGGATTTGCTTTTATTAAATTCAGTGTTATGTGAGATACATCGATGCTAATATCCATATCTACCATTATTCATTTTTACTTTTGTGTAGTATTCCATTGTATGCATACGATCTGACAATTAAGTTGGTGAGCTCATCCTAGAAAAAGTGATGTATACCACATTGCTGACTATTACTACAATCACCTTCCAATTACTCCCTTTGGGAAGCTGAAGGTAGTACCTAGTCTACCTGTCAAAGCAATTTTGGAACTCTTTTCCTGGAATGGGAATCATATTACCCTTGATATCCCGAATGTCATCAAAATGTCTTCTTTTCAATATTTTCTGTATCTTTAGGTAAATAAAAAAGTCATCAGGGCCAAATCAGGTGAGTAGGGAGGGTGTTCCAATAAAGTTATTTGTTTTATTTGCTAAACACTGTCTCACAGACAGTGCCGTGTAAGCTGTTGCATTGTTGTAATGCAAGAGCTGCTTCATGACCATTTTTGCACACACCTTTCTCACACCAAGATTTTCAGTTAAGATTTCCCTGTTTCTCTATCAATGTTTACTTGATCTACTTTGCTTCTCACAGTCGGCCGACAGTTTTGACACAATTTCACAAATTTTTGCAATGTTTTCACCAGTTCTGCATAGTATTGGTTGTCCTGACCTCTCTTCATCAGTGGCACTTTCTGTACCCTCAAAAAAATATTTAATCCATTTGTGCACTGCCATTTTCTTCTTGTCATTATCTCCATAAACTTGGATTAACATGTCCCTGATTTCACTTCCACTCTTGCCAAGTTTAACAAAAAATTAATGTTTGTTCATTGCTTTAATTCAAGTTCCGACATTCTCACAACAGCACATACAAACATGCAACAAATACAGTGAACTCCACTCAGCAAGACACTGCCACTCGTTGGTATGAACACAGCTGGGAGACACAGATATACCAAAGTTATGCAACCTTATTGAGTTGTTTGTACAATCCTGCCAATGTAAGTGCACAGTGGCAAGTTCCTGAACTTAATTGTCAGACCTCATATGCCCGAATTTATGTTTTGTTTGTTTGACATTGAGAACTGTTTACCATTTTGTTATTATAGATTATTTTTTTGTAAACAATCTTGTCTCCTAGAATGCATACGAGAGTTTCTCAGTATCACATACCTAGGGGTGTGATGGTTAGCCCTAGATGATAGATTTGCCTACTCTGGTTGCTAGCAAAATCTGTTGCCCTCTTCTCTCTCTCCTAAATATCCTGACATTTCTTGGTTTACAACCCTGATTAAGGGAACACAGAAGGAAAGAGGGAAATGAAAAGAAGGAGATGGCCAGGTTCGGTAGCTCAGTCTGTAATCCTAGCGTTTTGGGAGGCCGAGGCGAGTGAATTGCCTGAGTCTATGAGTTGATACCAGCTCGAGCAACTTGCCCTCATCTCTATAGTAAATAAAAAATTAGACAGGTGTGATAGTGCATGCCTGTAGTTCTGGCTACTTGGAAGGCTGAGGCGGAAGGATTGCCGTAGCCCAGCGGTCAACACTGGGGTGGCCATGTGTGTGCCGCTGCACTCCAGCCTGGGTGACAAAGTAAGACTCCAACTCAAAAAAAAGAGAAGGAGATAATGATTCTTTTCAGCTTGCAATCTGTATTTATAAATAAATAAATAAAAAGATATAGCTTTGGGGAACCAGAGCTGGAAAAAAAAAATAAAGCAAGGTAAATAATTAATATTTTCTCTTTTGGATATGGGTGTGAAGTGGAGCTGTACTTTTAGTGTGAGGTCTCAAGATGCAGCATACACGGGAAATCACAGAATCTACTATGAAGTCACTACTAGATTTTGAGATGTAGAAATTCAAACAGAAGAGAGCATTTCATCTTTATGAACTTTGGATTGTGTAAGAAACGCTGAAATTGGCTCTCTTGAGATACTTCCCTGAACCCTAGTCTCTATTACAACTTCCTGCTCAGTTTCCTGTTTAACAGGGCTTCAAAGGTTACTGTCCCCTTGATCTAGAATATTATGGCACCAGGGACTTAAGCTTTTCACCTTTCTTGTCTTCACGATGGCTTCTATATTGCTTCTCTAATAGTCTTAGACACAATGTTCATCTCTCCACTGTGTGTTGGAATCACTAATTTTGGTAGTAGGGTTGGTTTTTACATTTATTCAAGAAAAATTTTATCCTACTAGGGCTCTTATTTTAAGAATGTGAACTAGTTGTTGATTAATTTTTCCTCAATAAATGAGATTCCCTGTACTGCTTTGTGGTGAACCTATGGTTGATGCTTCTGTAAGGAGAGGTCCTGCCGGCCCAGGACCATACTACCTTTTTCCTTTTAGTCTCCTCTAGTAGTTTCATGGCTAGCTAAGGACCAGTAGAAGAATTATTTTCAGGTTGACTTGTCTTCTCCTATTCTGCAGTGGATTTTACTCCTATGATGAAAAAAATTTCTCCTGCTGGCAGTTCTTTCTTTTTTCCTTCTGTCTTCCTGTTATAAGCAGGATTGTGACACATTCCTTTCCCCATCTCGCACCAATTCCTATGTTGAAGCCTTAACTTTCTATGTGAACTGAATGTATTTGAAGATAAGGATTTCAGAAGGCAATTAAGTTTAGAGGATGCCAAAAGAATAAGGTCTTATTCTGAAGGAATTGATGACCTCATAAGAAATCTCCCTGCACACACATCAAGGAAAGGCCATGTAAGACAATGCTAGAAAAAAAAAAAAAAGATACTGTAAGAAGGTGGGCTTCTGCAAGCCAAGAAGGCAGCCTTTGCCAGAAACTAAAACAGGTGGAGCCTTGTTTTTGAACTTCATTCCAGTCTTCAGGATTGAGCTGGGAGTCTTTCTGGTTACTACTTACTAAATTATGTAGCCTTGGTCCCAAAAGGCTGCAACAAAGGGTCCTAGTATCTCCTTTTGCAATCACGCTTATGCTGGGTGATTGGAGAGAGATAGGCAGCTCTTTAGATACACTGGTGGTCAATCAAGGACGTGCTTGCGGCACCTTCGATAACCGTGAGTAGACCTATTGGGAACATGTTGATGCCACATGACAGGATCGTGATGGATCTGTTTCCTCCTGAAAGCTCAGTAGTTGGATCTGCCTTGGTACCTACTTTTTTTTTTTTTTGAGTTGGAGTCTCACTCTGTCGCCCAGACTGGAGTGCAGTGGCCGCTCCCGGCCACCGCAGCCTCGACCTGCTGGGCTCCAGTGATCCTTCCGCCTCAGCCTTCCAAGGAGCTGGAACTACAGGCGCGCGCTACCATGCCCGGCTAATTTTTTGATTTATTGTAGAGATGAGGTCTCGCCAAGTTGCCCAGCCGGGTCTCGAACCCGCGGGTTCAGGCAATCCGCTCACCTCAGCCTCCCAAGGCGCGGAATTACAGGCTGAGCCACCGAGCCCGGCTGGTACTTACTTTTATCTGTCCTGGGCCTGCACACATGGTTGCCGTCTGCAGTACCTGCTTCCAGGTCTGTGCATTTTCCTGCTGCCGCCATCTTTGTTGCCGCTGCTGTTGCTCTTCCCTCTTCCTAAGCCTCAGCAAATGAAGAGTTTATAACCGGAGGAAACTAGATAATCAGGTCTAATCTTCCTTTTCATGCAGAAGCCCCTACAGGGTATTCCTGTCAAATAATAATTTCTATTTTGCACAAAGTTTTAGTGCCAGAGAAAGTCCTGTTACAATAAGCACCTGTGTACTTTTATATTTTGCATACTTGCTCTAATATTTGTGTAGAAAGATTTCTGTAAGTAAGACTGGGCTCAAAGGGTACACATATGCTACATGTTGATGGCTTTTAATGAATTCTACATATGTGTCCATACATGTTATAACTGATTTGCTATCCCCAAACATTCTGATGCTATAGGGGTTCAGCACAGAAGTTTGTCACTGCCACACGCTGGGTATCTCCATTGGATGCATAGCTAAGTGTACAACTCTAACCCTCCATCACAGTCTTAGAGACAAATAAAGCTTTCCCAAATTGGCAAATAGTGTCTTCTGTGCTTCTAAAGTGGGATACAGCTGCAGGTCAAATGTCTGACCAATACTCATGATCATAAACAGAGGCCTTTACAAAATTCAAGTATAATGGCCTGGTCAGCTCTAAGATCTTTGTGGACTTGTGGCTTCTTTTCTTGGTGACCCATCCATGTCCAGCATGTTTTTTCACCGCCTGTAGTTGTTTTAGCTAGCATCATGACACTAGATAGTGGCAGGAAAAACTAGTTTATGCAATACCCTCAGTAAACATTTGGACACAGTTATGTACATGCTTCCCTTCTCCTTTGCTGACCTAGATAAAGGCGATTTCAAACATTTGTACGTTCTTGAATATATCAGTCTTTCTCTTGTATATTTGTTACTACAGGCCCACTGCTGAACATGCTCACTGAACCATTGCTATGGGCATTGTAGTGCAGTAAGACAGACTGTTCATGGCTATCTTTTATTAGGACAGTTCCACCTCTGGTTTTTGATTCAATGAACCATAGACCTCAATGGTATGGAGTGACCTCAGGAGTTTACTTACTGTCCACATGGGTCCATTCTTATGTTCTATGACTCTGTGTTATCTGCCGCCATCATATACTTACCCGTCTTTACTCAACAAGTCAGGGTAGGGACAACATCTGCCTCTACAAGACACAGGTAGACCCTGCTTGAGACATGGCCAAGAATGAGGCAGTCATGGACCTAGTTATTTATTTTATGAAGAAGTTAAGAAATAAGGAACAAAGTAGTCTTTAAAATTTCTCACAAACTTACCTTTTTGTTGTTCTTTATTCTTTTGTATAGTTTTGTTTTCAACTGATAACATTTGTCTTCAGACTGAAACACTTTCCTTGACATTTCTTATGATTCAGGTCTACTAATGATTAATTTTCTCAGCTCCTATTTATCTGAAATGTCTTCATTTTGCTTTTACTCTTGAAGAGCATTTTTATAGGATATAAAATTCAAAGGGACATTTTTTTCAGTCCCTTAAAATTGTTACTATCTTGTCATCTAATTTATATTGCTTTTGATAAGAAGTCAGTGATAATATTTGTTTCTCTCTATAAAAGTGTGTTTATTTGGTTACTTTAAAGATTTTCTTACCTTGGAATTTTAGTAATTTCATTAAAATAATCCTAGATGTGGTTTTAATCAGTGTTCATCCTGCTTGACATTTGTTGACCTTCTTGGATTTGTGGGCTGATATCTTTTCATTTAATTTGAAAATTTTTTAGCAATCTTTTTTTCAACTTTTTTTTTCCTAGCTCAGTCTTCTTTCTCCACTTCTAGGTTCCACTTATAGATATTTAGACTATATTATCACAAAGATCATAGGGCCTCTGTTCTGTTTTTGTTGTTGCTTGTCTATTTAAACTCTTTTTCTATATGAGCTTTAGCTTGGTTATTTTCATACCAGTCTTCAAATTCATTGCTCTTCTTTAGTCTGTTGTTAAACTCATTCAATCAATATCAGATCTTGTGTTTTTACATTTAGAATTTCACTCAGTTCTTTTCTATAATTCTTTATTTGTTGAAATCCCCATATCTTTACTGGAACTATTCATCATTTATTTGGAATCTTGAATATATTTATAATAGTACTTTTATTGCTCTTTTTCCCTAAGTCCAAAATATGTGACATTTCTTGATCTGTTTCTATTTACTAATTTTTCCTTCCGGTTATGTTTCACATTTTCCTGCTTCTTTGCAACATTTAAAAAATGTATATACGCTAGGCATTACAGATACTACAATGTTATAAGTCTAGGTTTTCTTGTCTTTCTTCAAGGAATGTCAAGTTTTGTTCTGGGGGGAGCCAGTGAATTTTGTTTGTGGGCTAAACTCCTGCTTTGTAGAGATTTGTAGACATTGTTAAGGCAGGCCTGATGGAGTGTTTACTCAAAGATGACTTTAGACCTACTTACTCTTACACTATGGTTTTCTGGGATCTTAACTCAATGCCTGGAGTTTTCAGCATTTTGGGCTGGTTCTAATTCTAACATCTCCCAAAACTATAAACCCTCCGGATTCGTATTTCAGCTCATGGTTTCCAGAAAATGCTCTTTGTTAAGCTTCATGGAGTCTTGTTCTCAACATGCTTGGCTTAGTATTTGGTCAAAGACTCAAGGCAACTCCTAGGCAGATTTCTACTGTTTCTTTACTGCTTAGCTCTTTCCTCTCTGATAACTTGACATGTAACTTTCAACCACCTCAGCATCCCCATATTCTGATCTGTTTCCTCTTCCTAGTAATATTTTGTTCTGTTTCTTCTCCACTTTCTTGTGCTGCTATTTAGAAAGTGCCCCAAACCAGTATGAATGTCATGCTCACTGTGCATTCTTCTTCTCACAAGAATCATAGCCCTGCATGGATATAGTTAAATGCCTGAAGACAGTTGTATATATATCTTGTTTAGTGTATGGTTACTTACAATGAGATGCAAACATAATATCCATTATTCTATCATGCCATATCTTTAAGCCCAATTTTGATTCAGACTCTACAAATTTTTACTGTTGTGACCTTGGGCAAATTTCACAAATTCTGTGACTTAGAAGAAGGAAATAGTTCCCAATTAACTATAAAGCATGTAACACAGGCCTGCTACTGTAGTTTATTAATAAGTGTTATGTCCATCTCAACTTTCCCTATCTTTTTATTACTTTCATCTTGGCATAAGAGCACAGTGCTTGATCCAAATAACCCCTTCAGTTTTCTCTGAATATGTAGGGGCAGGGATATGAAGAAAAGAATGAGGGTCTTTGTGAAAGAGCACTTTTGGGAGAACTATGCGTTTTTAGTTTTGAAGTGTTTAAAATCCTATGATTTACATGACATCATGAACACTAATACTAAGGTATTCTTGCCAATCATAATCTTTTTCTAAGTGTATAGAGGGTTATTATCTTCATGCTGTTTTCAGAATAACCAATAGCATGCCCTAGGCTTAAAGGGAGATCTTGCCTAAGTATCATTCTGTGTGTAAGCCTTTAAAAGAGGTAAGAAACTATTCACTGGGGCAATGAAGGGATGGTTATTAAAACTTTTACTAACCCTTATCCAGACTTTACAAGCTTTGACAATGGTCTTATTTTAAGTATTTTTAAAATATTACGAACTGTTCTGAAGAATGAACATATTTAGAAACAGACTATATATAGACTACATTAAGCAATGCAGTACTACTTTACAGAGGATTGATGGTGCATTTTTAAGTGACATACAGTTGCAATACAGTTACAACCATTGCAATACATTTACTTTAAGTTGCCCCATTGATTATAAATAGTCACTGACAATGCTAAGCAATTATATTGAAATGTGACATCCTTTTTGAACAACAAAAAGAGGATACAGCTCTTGTTGATGTTAAAATTTTCCTATTCGGTAAATACATTGTTCTTGGTAATCATAAATTGCTATATGCTATACACAGTGGGAAAACACAAAGGGAAAATTATCATCTATTTTTTAGAATGGTTGTAGGACTTAAGAAAAATAAATCAAAAGTTTCTTCCTTAATAAAATACAACTGGAGTTTGTTTTTCCAGAAACTCTAATGACCCACAAAAGAGTCTGCCTTGTTTATCCATCCAGCCACCCTTCCTAGCACCCACTCACCCATTTATCTATTCACCCTATAACTAGTATTAATTAAATAAGAAATGCTTATTAAGCTGAATTCTCTAAAGAAGAGAAATACCAACAATCAATTCAGTCTAAGGAAATAGCACGTGTACAAGACTGAAGACAGGACAATATGGCTAGAATAAGAAATGTCTTTAGAAGGCCAGAAATATAGAATGCAGAGTAAAAAGTGGTAAATGGTAAGGTTAGAAATAGAGATATTGATGAGGCTTGGAAAACATTTCAGGGAGTGTGGACTTAATTCTTAAAGCAGTATAGAGATACTGAAGCCTTTAAAACACTAAAGCAATTGATGCCATTTGATTTTAAATGGCATTGTTTTATTCTTACTTTATTAGCACCTCCAAATTCCTGTGTTGATACAATTAACTTAATATGGAAATATTATCTTCACCCAGTTGCTGAACTCAGTTTAACCTAATAAGATCCATTTTCACTGGAAGAGAAGACTGAAATCTGTTTTGTGGTTTTATATCTGCTATCTTTTTACCATCAGAGTAGTTATTGCTATGTTCCAACCTTACGAACCCAGCAAGGTTTCTGCCTTGAGTTCCAGTTATTCTTCTATTTTTCCCTCCCCCTAATCATCAAACCCAGTATCCTTAAATGGAATCTTTGCTATCTCCATGTTCCTCATATTCTTCTAGTGCTTTTCCATGAATGGTCTTTATTTTTTGCCCCCTGCCTTGGTCTTTGAGCAAAACTGGATGGTTTCTTACAGATTTCAGTGCATATCACCACTATTCTGATCTGAGTTTCTCATCTGTTTGGACTCAAGATCTTCAGAATACTTTCTCATTTTCTTCTATGGATTCATACCAGTCAAAATAATTTTACTAATCTATATCTTCTGGAGTTGTTTTTTTTTTTTTAAGTATACTTATATTGGGTATATACTTTTTTCAAATTATGCATGGTTCTTCCTCTTCCCATCCTGCTGATTGTAATATTTTCCCAAATGGATGTCCCCTTTTCTTTTCAAATGCATATCCTAGAAATTCATGGTATATGTACCAACATTAGATATGACCCTGTCGAATACAGATTTTAGCCAGACAGAGTCCAAATTTGTTACAACTTCTTGAATTGTATAGTCTGGATTGCTTGCTAACATAAAAACAACAACAACAACAAAACTCCAAAAGCCTATGAGTCTTAGCCTTTGCATAATCTGTTTTCTTTCTTTTTTATTTTTCATGTTGTGACACATATTACTTCAAATTTAAACTCACCTGAAATATTGAACTGTGAGCTCAGACACATGTTAGAAAGTCCTTTGAGCAGCAATGATGTGTGACAAAGTTCACATGGTTTATTTCATGGGGGACTAAAAACACCCTGAAGCACTCATCAGTTTCTCACAATTTTTTGTCAAAATAAAGCAGCAGATTAGAAGTAACGGCACATACTAGTAAGAGAGAAAAAATAACAGCTAACAACAGAGGAAGAAGCCTTATTTAATAAATTCAGAGCCTATAAAACATTAAAAAATATATATATATACATTTTTAAATGCTTTATATATTTATAAATAAAGCAAACCTCTTATGCAACTTAATAATATATGTTAACAATAATAAGATTGAATCACCAAGACATGATTATATTTTAAACTGGGAACTCTGCTGAAGAATTGTAGAAATGTTGCTGTTTTTTCAATGATTTCTATCATAAGGGGCTAAAATATAAAGAAATGATACTTAAAATATTAGGAATAATTGAGTGGAAAATACATTGTTTTTCAGAACTCGTTGCTTTGAATGGCAGCAGTGGGTCATGCTCATCTCTTTGTTTTCCATCTTTCGAATGTGGTAAACAAGTCATAAATTAGTAGGGGGATAATAGCCATAGACTCATAGTCAACAGAGTTGAGTATCCTGATTCAGTTCCTTGTCAGCTGAGTGATTTCTGACAAGATATTTAACCTGAGTCTCAATTTCCTTATTGGTAAAATGAGAGTAATAATAATCCATTTGCAGTAATGTTCTGATGATTAAACATTTAAAGGTGCCAAGCATAATACCTGATATATAGTGGCTGAACAAATAATTGCCATCATAAAAGGTGGTAAAATTATAAAAGGTTATAATTATTCTTAAAGTAGTTTCATTCATCTGGGACTTATTGCATGGATATTAAAACAAATTTTTTATAAACACCCCAAGGTATCCCCTATTAGTTGCTCTTCATGTAAAATGATGCCAACCTTCACATAATGGAGAGTTTCTAGTGCAACAGGAGTTTGGATATTCTACAGACAAAAATGATGAGGTCCAGGAAAAATAAGAACCTTGCCTGAGATCGTGCAGATGATAGCAGATTTTTATCTCCAGTATAGAATGTTTACTAAGACTCAAGTCCTTGAAGGTTCCTTTCAGTACCTTAAACATCTTGCTGGGCATTTCTAACTTGTGTTTTTCCTCATTTAGAATTAGAAGAGGCAGCCCTCTATTTTGTATGTGTGTGGTTTCGAGGGAAGCAGTTGATAGGAGTATACAAGGAAAATAATTTGTCACTGCATTTAAACATTGAACATATGATTTACTTAGATTAGGCTTGAAGTTGGTTTTGCAGGGGTAGAATGTGAATTGGTAAAACATCTCCCCCCGCTACCATTAACAATGCTAATTAATTTAGCCAACATTTGTGTCAAAATCAATCACCTTGAGTCATATTTTTCAGTGAACTTGCCACACTTTCACCTTGACTTGACATTTCAGTCACTCTTTATTCATTTATTGTCTTATTCTCTACATTCATTTAGCTGGTAAATTTGTTGGTGTTGTTTTGAAAACATCTGTCTCTCACATCTACTTTCCATTCTTACCGGTATGACTTTAGTCCATGTGCTACATATTTGCCAACTGAACTGGTGCCACAATCTTTTAATCAGTGCCCTGTCCCACATTTCTCTTTTCTTCTGGTCATGTTTTACACAGTTTATAGACTAAATCATGTGAAGATACTTCTTTTCTTTTGTCACCTTTTGTTTAGAGCCCTTCACTAGATGTTTCAGGTCTGTAAAATGAAACACAGCTTCCCTGGTCCAGCATGCATCCATTCTTCCGATTTCTTTTGTTCCGCTTTATTGTTCTTTTCTAATTTCTCAAGGCAAATATTAAGTCCTCCCCCTGTTTTTTTGCACAAATAAAAGATGATTCTAAGAGTATCTGTTGTGCTTATGAATGAGGACATTGATAATTTAATGAAAGAATATATTCACCACACTGCAGTGCACATAAAACTATGTAGCCGGGCTCGGTGGCTCAGCCTGTAATCCCGCGCCTTTGGGAGGCTGAGGTGAGTGGATTGCCTGAACCCGCGGGTTCGAGACCCACCTGGGCAAGCGAGACCTCATCTCTACAATAAATCAAAAAATTAGCCGGGCGT
>CAUYQG010301311.1:0-16487 GCA_963574415.1 Tarsius wallacei | reverse complement strand
GTTTTAACATCACAAAAAATTCATGTAATTTGTTGTAAGTGATTTGTCTTTGTAATGATGATTTTAACTTGCTTTGTAACGGTAACTTGCAGAAATTATTTCCTTGTAAAAAAGAATATAAGCTCGCTGTTAACTCGCAATAAATGGCTTCTGCTCAAGTCTGAACAGTTGTCCAAGTCTCTCTCTCTCTCTCTCTCTCTTTTTCTCAGTCGCCGACGCCGCCCCCACCTTTGGGAACCCCTGGACTCTGCAGGAGCAGGACTCCCGCAAGTTCTCCAACTATGATTGTGTGAGAGTTGATGTCCTCTTTTAGTTTGCTTAGTAGTTGTCTTATAAAACCTGGTGCTCCTGTGTTGGGTGTATATATTTTAGGATGGATATTTCTTGCTGGTAGATTGAAACTTTTATCATTATGTAGTGTCTTTTTAAATTTTTCATGGCTTGAAGACTGCTTTGTCTGATATTAGAGTAGCTACACCTGCTTTCTTCTGTTTTCCATTTGCCTGAAAGGATGTTTTCTTGTCTCCAACCTTGAATCTGTGGGTGTCTTTTGCAGTGAGATGAATTTCCTGGAGGCAGCAAATTGTTGGATATTATTTTTTTTAAATCTAGTTTGCCACTCTATATGTCTTCAGTGGCACATTTAATCCATTCACATTCAAGTTGATTATTGATATGTGAAAGTTTACCCCTATCATAGGGCTCCTTTGGAGTTGCTTTATTTCTTTTTAACTTTTGTGTTTATATGTATGTGTGTTTTCATTTTTGTGGATGCTCTCTATGTTCTGTTAACTCTGTGTTTACCTGTCTGGCATGGTCATTGTGTGTGTGTGTGTGTGTGTGTGTGTGTGTGTGTGTGTTCAACACCTTCTTAAGTGTCTCTTGAAGGGCTGGTCTGGAGGTGGCATATTCTCTTAGGGATTGGATGTCTGGGAATTTTTAATTTTCTGTTACTGAGGAAGCTTAGCTTGACTCTGTAGGAAATTCTTGTTGGAACTGCTTATCTTTAAAAACATTAAAAATTGGACTCCAAGTCCTGGCTTGTAGTGCTTTTGCAGATAAGCCTGGTGTAATTCTGATGGATTTTCCCTGGTAGGTAGTCTGGCCTTTCTCTCGTGCTGCTTTTAAGATTTTTTTTTTCATGCTTACCTTTTGGAGGTGGATTACTATGTGTCTTGGTGATGGCCTTTTCATGTAATATCTTGCAGGGGTTCTCTGAATCTCCTGCACTTGGATCATTGTCTTTCTATCAAGATGGGGGAAGTTCTCTTGAATAACTTCATGGAGTATTTGTTCCATGGTGCTCTCATTTTCTCTTTCTGCTTTGGGGATACCAATCAGGCATAGGTTTGGTTTTTTGATCAAGTCACACAGCTTTCAGAGGTTTTGTTCCTTTTTTTTGAGTTTTCTTCCTTATGGTTTTAACAGATTGTGTTAATTCCATATTTTGGTCTTCAAGGTCTGAGATTCTTTTCTCTGCTTGGTTGAGCCTGTTCCAAATACTTGTTATTTTGTTATTGATTTTGAGAATGGAGCTTTTTATTTCCATTATTTCAGACTAAGCTTTTCTGAATTCTACTTTTACTTCCTTTATGACTTCTTTGAGTTTTCCTTCATGTTTCTCTTGGTTCTTGTTCATTTGTGCAATCCATTCTCTGTTTTCTGTGGCTGTCAACTGGGGCAGGTCTTCCTGGGAGGTTTCCATTGTTTGTACTCTGATGGCTGCTTTTTCATGTGCTGTCTCTTTAAAATTCTGAGAGTTGCTTGCTCTTTGTTCTTTCTGCATTTGGGTCAGAACTCTCCTTACTCAGTGAGAGAGGGAAGAGCTCCACCACCCTGTGGCAGGTTCTTGTTACTGCAGGTTTTCTTTCCCACTGCTAAACTAGTTGGGCCAGTTTTTCAGCCTCTGCTGTATGTGGCTGATGGCTGGTGGAGACAGGGAGGCAGGGAGAGTGTGATCCAACCCAGTAAGTCCCAGAATTGCTCTACCCCTCCCTCACCCAGCATGATCTCAGGTCCTATACATGCCTAGCAAGGAGACCTCTGCTAGGTGTGAGGAGTTTCACCCTTCCAAATGTCTTCAGCGTGCCTCCTTTAATTGGTGATTGGATCTCCACTCTCTGTCCTACCTTTCAAAGGAAATGCCACTCTGTTGCTCCACCAGGTTTTGGTAATGGACGTTTCAGTCAGATTCACCCCACAGGTGGGCCTTTCATCTGCGGGATCTGCTCACCATTCATCTGAGCTCTGGTGCCTACCACTGGTCCTAGCCGGGTTTCCTCTTGTGTGAAACTGATGTTTTGTGCACTTTTGGGAGGGGGTGAACCAATTCAAAGCATCTTATAATCATTCACCCCACTCCTTCTTGGAACAGATCTTTCTTTTCTGTGCATGCCTGGTGCAGGGGATGGAGTGCCTGAAATTCCACACCTGCCATGGATTTCTGGAGTCTGTGCACTCAGAGAAACCTTTGCTGGGTTCACAAGGTTTAACCAGTCCAAAAGTACTCAGGGTATCTCTGTCTAATGGCAGCAGAATCCCTACTCTATGTCTTACTAGGTGAGAGTGGTGCCAATCTGTTGCTATGTGGTGACCATCTTGGCTCCTCATTTGTTAAAATAAAATGTTCATCCATTTTTTCACCTAATCTCATAGACTAGGTACACAAAAACCCCAATTTAATTCAAACCACTCAGCTTACTGATGATAAGGCTGAGCCCAAATGATACACCATCAAAATGAGAACCGGGACCTATGTCCAGTTTGAGACTTTTTCCACATACATTATTATGCTACTTTACTTTTTAAATGCAAGTTTAACGTGATTTCTTGGCACAGGGTCTTCCAACAGGTGGTTCAAACTACTTTTAACCTACAGTCTCACTGGTTTTTGGAGAATCTCTTTGAAGAGGAAGAAGTAAAAATTATTGTTCTAGTCCTGCCAGTGGACAAACAGAAGCACAGAATAGTCTGTAACTGCTCAAGGCTGGCTCAGATAGAGTTTATATCTTTTCTTGTTTACCTTTTTCTCCACTTATTTGCTCAATAAGCATCTGTTGATGAGATTATTTCCAGAATGCACATCCTAGATATCTCAGATTCAAAGTTAAGGGAATTTTCCAAGCTACTCTTCAGTTTGTAGCTACTCTACACATATAACGGACTAGAAGACTAATCTGTGGATAGCAGAGGCTGTTAGAATGGGTCAAGTTAAAAATTTTATTATTTTAGGATTTACACAGTGGTATCAAGAAATAGTGAAAAAAATATGGCAACTGTCCATAATTCTGACCTTACAAAATTAAAGGTAGACTCTAAATATCTCTCTTTTATCCATAGGTTCATCCAAGACTATCTTACTATATACTTTTATTCATATCACCTGAGAGGGCTCATTACCAGTCACTTTACAATCACTCTTATCCATGTTTCATATTGTTTTTGGAAATCAAATTGTGTTTGCTTAAAACAGAAAGAAATCTAATCAATGTAAGAGCAAAGGAACTTTTGCTAGTTTCCCAATAAATTCTGAACACATTTCATCTTTACATAGTTTATCTACATTTGACATGGGAAGCATATTCGCTTGTATGATGAAGTAAGCTTTAGGAAATCTATATCTTAAGCAGTTAACTTCAAGATTCTTTTAATAGTGCCCAAATAATGTTTTCATAGGTTATCAGAAAATTTTCTCTTTTTGAATGTTGACTCTAAGTCAGAATGATTAAGTAATGTTTAATCCATTAATCCTTTCCACATGCTTGAAAGAGGTAATACTGTCATAGAAAGCAAAAGGAATTATGAGGGGGTGCTAGAGACAGATAATCTTCTTGGTAGGAGAGCAACCAAATCAGCAGTTTCTAATACAATTCTATATTAATAAAAGCAGTTCAAAATAATCTACAATTTTGTTCAATCATTTAATATTTCTGAGGTGCTTATGAGATCTACAGTATATACATGGAGAATAACTTCAGGTAAAAGCAAAATTTCTATATAGAAAGCATTTTTAAGTTTATGTCATTGGAATTAGGTTTAGCAGTTGTGTTGTTTTGAATGTGGCATCTCAGTTAAATTTAAAGAGAGAGAAAGAGAGTCACTGTTTTAGTATGTTCAGGCTACTAGGAAAAAATGCCATAAACTGGGTAGCTTATAAACAATAAACATTTCTTTCTCTCAGTTCTGGAGGCTGAGAAGTCCAAGAGCAAGGGGCTGGCAGTGTATGGTGTATAGTGTATGGTGTATGGCGTATAGTGAGGGCCTGTCCTTCATTGACAGTGCCTTCTTGCTGCAATCTTACATTGTAGAAGGGGATATCAAGCTCCCTCAGACCCCTTTACTAAGGACACTAATCTCATTCATGAGGGCTCCAATCTTTTGACCTAGTTACCTCCCAAAGCACCCCTTTCTTAATATTATTGCATTGGAAATTAGACTTCAACCTATGCATTTTGAGGGGACACACACATTCAGACTACATTTCTAAAACAAAGAATTACTAGTAAGGATTAAATTCTTTCATTGTCCATGTTATAACAGTAGTTACCAATTTGCTGTGATTTTTCATAAAATGCTGTTGGAGGCAAAGTTGGCCTGAAGAGAAGTTATCTTGAGAGCTGTGTCTTTTGCAATAGGAAGTAGAAATGGAAAGTTAGAAAGTTGTTTTCAAAGAATGAATAGAGGTCTAGGAGCTGTGCAGAAGAAAAGATAATCTCTCAACCAGATCCTTATGAAGGGATGAGTGTCTTTTAAGGCAGGGGTCTCCAAACCACAGACCAGTTTCCTAGTGCGCACCTCCTGCTGTGCAGTCCATGGCCTGTTAGGAACCAGGCTGCACAGCCGGAGATGAGCAGTGGTGAGCGAGTGAGACTTCATTTATATGTACAGCCTCTCCCCATTGCTCACATTACTGCCTGAGCTCTACCTCCTGTCAGATCAGTGACAGCATTAGATCCTCTTAGGAGCATGAGCCCTATTGTGAACTGCACATGAGAGGGACCTAGGTTGCGTGCACCTTATGAGAATCTAGTGTCTACTGATCTGAGGTGGAGCTGAGGCGGTGATGCTAGTGCTATCTCCCATCAACCCCAGATGGGACCGTCTAGTTGCAGGAAAACAAGTTCAGGGCTCCCACTGATTTTGCATTATCATGAGTTATATAATTATTTCGTTATATATTACAACGTAATAACAGTAAAGTGCACAATACATGTAATGTGCTCGAATCATCCCCAAACCATCCCCCACCAATCCAGTCCATGAAAAAATTGTCTTCCATGAAACCAGTCCCCTGATGCTAAAAAGGTTGGGGACTACTGCCCTAAGGAACATGGACCATCGCAAAAAGGTCTTTAGTCGTTCTCCCTTGGGGATCAGAGAGGACGAGCTGAGGATGAATTAAAAGTGAGGGAATAATTTCAAAATTCCAATCTAGGATGAATGAATTCATTGTTTCTGTGCTGCAAGGGCCATCTTCCCATTTGTGCAGTAGTGGAATACTTTAGGGATGGGGATGGGGAAGAGAGTAGTAGAACTGTGATGAGCATAGCATAGTTATCTATTGCTTCTTAACAAATCACCCAACACATAGCAACTTCAAGCAACACATATTACCTATCTCATAGAGTTTCTGAGGGTCAGGAATTTAGGAGTAACTTAACTGGGTGGCTCTGACTTGGGGTCTCTCATGAAGTCGAAATTAAGCTGCTGGCTGGGGCTGCAGTCATTCCAAAGCTCCATGGGGTCTGGATAATCCATTTACAAGACAGATCACTCATGTGGTATAGAGAGGAGGCCTCAGTTTCTCACCACATGGGCTGCTATGGGTCTAGATGACATGGCAGATTGTTTACCCCAGAGTGAGTGATCAAGAGGGAGGGAGCAGGAAGCCATAATATCTTTTATGACCTAATCTTCAAAGTCACACACCGTGACTTCCACTTTATTCTGTTTGTTAGAAGTGAGTCATTAAGTTCAGTACACATGCAAGAGGGGGGGAAGAGAGCTCCAATATTTTGAAGAAAGTATCAAAGAGTTTGTGGACATTTTAAACCATCACAAATAACATCCTATGTGAAGATATAAGGGAAGAGAGTCAGGGGACGCAAACAGTTGAGAGCTCCAGAACGTAAAGGTTTTAGTAGAATTTAATAGTTTCAACTAATTCGTCTAAAGGATGCAAAGTTATGCTTCCTGTTCTTGCCTCTGACAATTTTCCTTTGTCCAGATTTCCTCATTTACATATTTCATTATTCCTTTTAAAAATTTGCTCATAATAACTCCTCAGAGTAAAAGTGGAGCCATGAAAATACTGCTTAAAATGCATAAAACAAGCATAATAATAACATTGGAGCCAAGTGGAATGTGACTTTGATTCCAGGGGCAAAAAGTTCGTTCTTTGTTAGCCAGTAGTAAGTTTGACATATATCTTATGCACCTATTTCAAAAGAGATGCTTAGATGAAAGAGATGCATAAGAAGAATAAATTGTTAATGTGTTCATTTTTTATTCGGCAAAAATTTGCACTAGCCTCTATGATAGGTGATGGAAACAGAAAGAAGGATGGGACAAGTCCCAACTGTAAGAGGTCACAGTCTGCTGTGGGAGATGGACATGAAACCCATAATGACTACATCACATGATAAGCTATACTCGAATGATCTCTTGGTCTGGGCATATCTGTCATTCTTCACTTTGGTACTCCTTAAGAGCAGAGATGGTCTAATTTAATTTTCTACTGCTAGCACCCAGCACAGTGCCTGGCCCATAGAAGGAGCTTAGCATGTCTGATGAATTTGTCACTAAATCCAATTTGTCCTAAAGGCTGAGGCATTTAGAGAGATGAACTAGCTAAACATGGTACCGTGGCCCATAGAAGGAGCTTAGCATGTCTGATGAATTTGTCACTAAATCCAGTGTATTCTAAAGGTTGAGATTTTTTTTTAACTATAATTTGATTTTTTTAGATTAGATATTGTCACATTTTATTTATTTCCTATTCCAACTTTCAAAAGGCTTACAACTGAGAATTGCAAAAAATGACAAGTTGCATTTACAGAAAATTAAGTGTAAATATTTACAAAGATGAAGATCCTTACTTATTCAATAAAATGTAAATATGGACAAATGATTTAAGAAAAAATGTTCTTTGCCACCATAGCATGTAATTTAATGGCATGTCCTGGGTTGAGACTCTTAAAGAGACGAACTGGCTAAACATAGCACCAGATGCTGGCTGGCTCTCCTTCCTTTCCTGCTAATGGTGATGAAGGATGTACTTTCTGTTTGTGGTTGCAGGTGTGCAGACTTCTAATGTGACCTTCTCTCTCCTCTGCAGATGCAGCACAGCTATCTCTAGGGATCTCTATTCCTGTGAGGCAGCTTTGGGCCTCACTGATCTCTGGGAGCTCCTTCCCAGCTTCTCACTTCCTAGGGACCCATTGTAGCTGACAGTGCATGTAGGCTGCTGGTTACAAGGAAAATCTGAGAGGGAACATGGAATAAGTTCCTCTCCCTTTTGTTCAGGAAAGGTACCTTTTTTTAAAAGCCCAGAATAGAATTATCCATCTCTTTGTTCTAAAATTACAATACTTTAGGCAGAGATTTTTTGGGTGATTTTTCCATAAAATGTAAAATATGGATACAAAAAACCTCACTCATACAAGGTTTCATTAGACCTAACAGTTCAATGTGAGTTTCAGCGTCAGCTTTTGCATATAAACAAGTTCCCAGGTCATTTAGTATATGCAGTGAGTGTGTGTGTGGTTTTATTTGTCTTTTTTCCAGGGCATTTCGGCTCAAAAATAAGTCAAATTGCACATTATTAGGTATTTCTCAGAGTACGTCAACATGAATTCCTACCATGTAAAATACAAAACACGGTCAATGTTACATCATGGCAAGATTGGTTGGAGTTCCCTGCTTTCTTATAAATGTGCATCACGGACTGACTCTGAGACCAAGACAACTACATAGAACACCTCAGCACAGTCCCAGGCAGAAATCTATATGCCATAGACAGAACTGTTTACGTCAGCTATAAAAACAAAGATACTGTTATACTAGAAGGCGATATGACACATTAGGTGCACCAATTGATAGGTGACAAGAAGAGTTACTCATATTAAATGATCAACAAACCATCCATCCATTCATTCAATAATTTTTATTGAGTATGGCTGGGCATGATGGCTCAAGTCTGCAATCCCAGCACTTTGGGAGGTTGAGGTGCGAGGATTGCTTGAGCCCAGGAGTTTGAGACCAGTCTAGGCAACATAGTGAGACCTTGTCTCTCAAAAAAAAAAAAAAAAAAAATATATATATATATCTGGGCATGGTGGCACATGAGCACATGCTTGTAGTCCCAGCTACTCAGGAGGCTGAGGTGGAAGGACTGCCTGAGCCCAGGAATTCCAGGTTTTAGTAAGTAAGCCTTGATTCTGCCCCAGCACTCCAGCCTGGGTGACAGAGTGAGGCCCAGACCCAAAAAACAAAAATCAAAATATTTATTGAGTATGTACTTGGTACCAGACATTGTTCTGGATATTGGAGGCACAGTGGTAAAAGAGAGACAAGAGCCCTTTTTTCATGAAGATTGCATTTTTAAAGTGGAAAGACAGATAACAGACAAATAAATAACAACAAACAAGCAAAGACCTAGTGATTAAACCCAGGATGAGAAACATAGCCTTAGGGGATGTGATAGCAATTGAATGGTCAAGGTTAGGTTTTCTGAGGCATTGGCATTCCAGCTAAAACCTGAATGACAAGATGGTACCTGCTACAAGGGCAGACACATGGACCAATGGAATACAATAGAGAATCCAGAAATAAACCCAAATACCTACAAGCAACTGATCTTTGCCAAAGCAGGCAAAAACATATATTGGGGAAAGGACGTTCTATTTAACAAATGGGAAAATTGGATAGCCACATGCAAAAGAGTGAAATTGGATCTCTATCTCTCACCCCATTAAAAAATAATTAACTCACGATGGATTAAAGACCTAAATGTCAGACCTGAAACCATAACAATTCTAGAAGAAAACCTAGGAAAGCCTCTTCCGGACATTGGCCTAGGCAAAAGGATTTATGGCTAATATTACAAAAACAAAAAATAAATAAGCGGGACTTAATTAAACTAAAAAGCTTCTTCATAGCAAAATAAATAATCACCACAGTAAATAGGCAACCTACAGAACGGAAGAAGATATTCAGAAAGTGTATATCCGATAATGAACTAATATCTAGAATCTACAAATAACTCAAACAGATCAGCAAGAAAAAACAAATAATCCTATCAAAAAGTGGGTACATGACATGCCCAGAGGGCACACAACATTCAAAAGAAGATATACAAATGGCCTACAAACATATGAAAACATGCTCAACATCACTAATCATTGGGGAAATGCAAATCAAAACCACAGTGAGAAACTACCTTTTATCAGTCAGAATGGCCATTAAAAATCAAAAAATAGTAGATGTTGGTGTGGACGTGGTGAAAAGGGAACACTTACATACTGCTGGTGAGAATGTAAATTAGTACAACCTCTATGGAAATCAGTATAGAGATTTCTCAAAGAACTCAAGTAGATCTACCATTCAATCCAGCAATTCTACTACTTGGTATCTACCCAAGGGACCAGAGGTCATTATACAAAAAAAAGGCACATGTGCGTGCATGTTCATCAAAGCACAATTCACAATTGCAAAAATGTGGAATCCACCTGAATTCCCATCAACTGATCTGTGGATAATGAAAATGTGGTATACACACACACACACACACACACACACACACACACACACATACACACACACACCATGGAATACTATTTAGTCAAAAAGAAGAAAAAAACAATGTCTTTTACAGCAATTTGGATGGAATTGGAGACCATTATCCTAAGTGAAGTAATGCAGGAATGGAAAACCAAATACTGCATGTTCTCACTTATAAGTGGGAGCTAAGCTAAGGGTCTGCAAAGGCATATAGTACGGTATAATGGACACTGGACACTCAGGAGGAGGACAGGAAGGGAAGGAAGGATGAAAATCACCTAATGGGTGCAATGTGCACTAATGGGGGTGATAAGGAAAGCCCAGTCTTTTCCATGACTCTACAATGCATCCATGTAACCAAAAACCATTTGTACCCAAGCAGCTACTGAAATTTAAAAGAAAGAAAGAAAGAAAGAAAGAAAGAAAGAAGGAAAGAAAGAAAAAGAAAAAGGAAACTACCACCTGAGAATCTGGAGTAAGAGCACTTTCCACGGAGGGAAGAGAAGGTAGGCGAAGTGAGCAATGAACTTGGTGCTGGGAGGACCAGAGAAAAGGCTGTGTACTTGGAGCACCATGGGAGAAGTAAGAAACAAAAGAAGTGGAGAGAGGACCAGCACCCAATCATAAGGCAGGACAATGACAAAAAATGGAATAGAATGTGAACTAGAGGGAGTATCAGAATCAGATGATATGACAACATATGGCAGCCTATAATCCCAGCACTTTGGGAGGCCGAGGCAAGAGGATTGCCTGGGCTCAGGGGTTCGAGACCAGCCTGGGCAACCTGGTGAGACCTCATCTCTACAATAAATCAAAAAATAAGCTGGGCATGGTAGTGTGCACCTGTAGTTCCAGCTACTTGGAAGGCTGAGGCGGAAGAATTGTCTGAGAAATAACTACTGTTAACAAGTGTGCACAGACTCTGCTATGGTCTGAATATGTGTCCCGCCCCCCCATTCATATGTCTGTCCTCCTAGCAAGTAATTCCCAATGAACAGTGAGGACCAGGTCCCCTGGTGTACGAGAAGAGCACTGGACATGTTATAGGAAGAAGACTCGCTTTCAGTTCCAGTTTTGCAACCGCCCATCTAGGTGGCTTGAGATCTGTCTTCCATAAAGAAAGGTGTAAATAAAAATAAAATAATATACATTCACTGCGGTGGTCATGAGTATGCCACTGCACTCTAGTCTGGGCAACAGAATGAGACTCTGACACACACACACACACACACAAAAAAAAGAAAGACAGAAAAAAGAAAACATAAGACAGAGATTTCAGAGAAATTCAACTTGCTCCAGGCATGATTTTCATCTGGATGTTATTAGTACTTAAAACTGCCTCTGATGAAGGCAATTTCAGTGCCATTCTTCTGAGTTCTTTTAAGAATTTTATATCCCACCATAGTGTCTATAACTTACAACTTCCTCTTGATTACCAACATCATACATCTTTATGACAGAACATTTGGAAAATACAGATAAGCCAACAGTAGAAAAAAAAAGTCACTCCAAAACCAGTCACCCAGAAATAACTACTGTTAACAAGTGTGCACAGACTCTGCTATGGTCTGAATATGTGTCCCATCCCCCATTCATATGTTGAACTTAATCTTCAAGGTTATGGTATTAAGAAGCAGGGCCTTTGGAAAGTGATTTGGTCATGAGGGTGGAGCTCTCATGCATCAGATTAGTATCCCTCTAAAAGAGGCCCAAGGAAGTTTGTTAGGCTCTTTTGCCCCTTCACCACGTGAGGACACAGCAAGAAAGTGCCTTCTATGAGGAACAGGTCCTCAAAAGACACCAAATCTGCCAGTGCCTTGACATTAGAGTTTCTGGCCTCCAGAAATGTGAGCAACAGATTTCTATTGTACATAAAATATCCTGTCTAAGGCTATTTTGTTATAGCATCTCAAATGGACTAAGACAGACACTCTATATGCTCGTATAGTACGGTGGTTCAGAATACAGACCCTGGAGTTTAGGTGAGAATCATGGCTTTGCAACTTGCTATGTGGGGTAAGGTTCACTTTTCAACCTATCTGAATTGCTTATAAAATGCCACATAACTGTCTGCAATATCCTTAGCCTTCAGTTTTCTCATCTGAAAAATAGGGAAAGTAATAATATCTTCTTCATAGGATTGCTGTGAGGATTAAAAGAGATAATCCATGTAAGGTTCTTGATTGCCTGGCTCACAGTACATATTATAACATGTTAGTTATTACACTATTATCATTTTACATTTACATTTAAGGATCATACTGAAAAACTATCCATCTATATTATAGTATTGCAACTATTACTAAACATTTTTACATAATCTTAAAAATTTTTCCATAATGTCATTTTAATAGCTACAAATAATTTTGCTATAAGGATATAATATATTGTAGCTAAATCCTCTATTATGGGGCACTTAGGCTTGTTCCAAGTTTTTATTATTTAATAAAATTCTGTAGATAAAATATTGTAAAATTTTATGACTATGTCTCTAGGATACACTCTAAGAAGTGGTTGGGTCAATGGGCATGAGTATTTCTAAGACTCATTGATGCATATTATTATGTTTTCTTACTATGAATTTAGATGACACCCTAGATAAGAACGTCTGGAAGTAAATAGTCCACCTAAGTGTGACATTTTGGAGGCATGATTTACCATCAGCTTAGTGTAAATGCTTTACCTTCTCCTTCCCACACACATTTACATCTTTCTTTTCCACACCTGTTCACACTTTCTGGTTGACATCATCTCCCCTCATTCTTTAGGGAAGCTTCTCAGTATTAGGCTTCTGGCTAAACAAATTTGCTTGCAGTTTTCCTGTTTGCTGGGAATTCTGTAGTTACCATTATTTTCACTTGAAGCTACATACTCATAGAGTTTTACTATTAAAAACCCAAGCCCCTCAACTTACAGAGGATATGAAACTAAAGTAGAAGGAGTTAGTGATTTGTCTGAGTTGGCCCTCTAGACTGTGCTATTGTTATACAGCTAATGAAGGCTGGCTCATTGTTTTATCTTTAGTATCTAGTTCAGCAGCTGGTATAGCTAGACAGCCGTAGTGTTTGCATAATGAATAGCTACTTGAAGTAACTTATAGCCTTCTAGGATTTTGTAGCTGGAAAGGACCAAAGAGGTGTGGAAACTGAGGCCTACATTGACTAATGAGATGTATGTTGTTATATAGATATTAGTGACAAGTCGGGTCCCAAGATAGACAAGGAGAAGTAAGAAGATGTGACTTGCTAGGATGAGGTGGGCATCATGTAGATAAGGGATTAAACTAATTCTACTTTGGTCCAGAGAAGACGAAACAAAGATTAAACAGAACTGCAAGTTGCTGGTAGGTCAATTTAAGTAAAATGTAAGAAAGAACTTGTTGAAAATTAGTACTGTCCAAAACTGAAATAGGCTTTTTTGAAAAGAAGTGAGTTTCCCCTAATTGGAAGTGTTCAAGAAGAAACAGGGTAATAATTTGTCAAGTGCTTTATAAGAAAACAGGTTTCAGTTTGTATGCCTGATAGGGATAAATAATTTCCAAGGTCTTTGCCAAAACGAAGATCAAATGATTTTGTGAATATATATATCTTGATAGATAGATAGGTATTTTTTTCTTGATCTGTTACTTTGTAGTAAGTCTTTTGAGTGTTAATTCATTATCTTTCTCATTATATATAGAACCAGATAAATGTTAATGTCTTTACTTAGTCAAGATTCTATGGTTCTAAATAATCTTTTTAGTGCTAATTCTGTGTGCTACACACAGTAGGAGTTCAAAAGATAAATTTAAATTAGCTTTTAAGTTTGGGAAACCTGTGTTTAAAATAAATTAAGCTACAGGCTCCATGCATCTGAACAATTTGATTGAACTCAGCTGGTCTCAACCAAATATATCACTTGATCATGCTCAAGAGCACTAAATATTCATTAGCTTTTTTTCTAAATTAAAAAAGGTTAAAATTACCAGAAGAAATTTGGGTAGATTGTATTGTGGTGAGATGAAAGTGTTCTCTTCTTGGGTTTCTGAATAATGATATAAAATTATGGCTGAAACTCTTTCCCCGAATAGAATCCTTTTAATATTAAACTACAAATGTGATTTTATTGTACTTCAAGTATAGAGGTCCTGAAAGACCACCCATAGTATAAAAATTTCATCCAAATTCTGGGAAGACAAGCCACATAAATAAACCATATTCTAGGAATGCTTTCGGTTTGCAAGATTTCATATCCATAATAGAAATGGAGGTTCTAACAAGTTCATAAGAAGTTTGGTGAAAAGCTCCACTCTCAAACAGCAATCTTGATGAATATCAGAGATCGCATCTGTGATGTAGTCTTTGCGATTCTACCCAGGAAGGAAGGAAATTGATAAAACACCCTGCAAAAGCTGCTTTTTGTTTGTCTGGGTTTTTTTGGCTTCCCTCCCTTCCTCTCTCCCTCCCTCCCACCCCTTCCCTACTCTGGCTCTCTCTTTCTTATTAGAAGCCTAAATATGGAAATCCGTGTTCCAATCAAGTATTTCATTTGAATTATCAACAATGTTTTGAGCACTCTTAATAATAAAATTGGCTCAAGTCAAGATGGACTATCCATTAGCTAGAATGTTCCAGCCATGTCCTTTTTCTGCCTAATCAGGAAAATATATAATATCCGAGGGACAGCAAGATCTTCTAGGTTTCAGGCATTGTGCTAGATGTTAGTGAGATAAAAACGTCAGGCATGAACCTTAGCTCACACAGGCCTGGCAAATGCATGGTGCTGGTTCACACAGAACCCAGCCTCGACTCGGAGTTCCTTCTCACCCAGAACTCCAGACAGTCATTGCTCATCTGTTGACATAGGAGGTGACATTGACTCGTCATCCCTGGTGGGAACTCAAGTGCTCTCTGGTAACAAGTCTCATTCCAAAGATCATAATCCTGATTATTACTATTTTTTGAATGCAACTCTCAGAAACATAAAATAGAAAAAATATTTTTTAAAAAGTTACCTCCACTGCCGCTTTTGCCCTTTCAAATTCTTCTTCTAAGGAATGGTTTCTAGAAAGTAACGCACTTCCCCAGCGATGTTCTTTGGTCAGTCGAGCCTGAAATAAACCAAACACATGGTGTTATGGTATTGGAATCACATGATCCAAAAATACAAGTATTTTTCCTTTTCCACCTCACTTCTCTTGAGTTCAAGAAACATCTGTGGGCCGGGCTCGGTGGCTCAGCCTGTCATCCCAGCACTTTGGGAGGCAGAGGCAAGTGGATTGCCTGAGCCCGCAGGTTTGAGACCTGCCTGGGCAACTTGTTGAGACTTCAGCTCTACAATGAATTAAAAAAAAAATTAGCCAGGTATGGTAGTGCATGCCTGTGGTTCCGGCTAGTTGGATGGCTGAGGTGGAAGGATCGCTGGAGCCCAGCAGGTCGAATGTGAATGTGCCACTGCACTCCAGTCTGGGCCACTGAGTAAGACTTCAACTCGGGAAAAAAAAAAAAGAATCATCTGTGATTGATGACATTTTGGAATACTTTTCAGGCATGATGTTGCCCAAGTTGGAATGGTGTCAACATGTGTGGGAGCATGCACGCCTGAGTCTTCCAATAACGGGTCTTAGTCCTGGACATGTTAAAACCAATCCCTGGGCCTCATCCCCTGAAAGATCCTACTTTAGTTGGTCTGGACTTCAGGCATTGATATCCTAGCATACCTCCCCAAATGATTCTAATATGCGGTAAGGATGGACAGTCTTCTTTAGAAGGTTATATCTAAAAACTGATATTTGAGCTTTCAGCTTGTTAGGAAGACCAGTCTCAGGTAAAAATAATATAAACACTGCAGAGATGGAGGGGTGGCTTCCAGGCCTTTCTACTTATGTGCACAGCAGATCTTCATGTAGAATGCGCTTTTTTTTTTTTGAGTGCAGTGGCATGATCATGGCTCACCATAGCCTCTATCTCCTGGGCTCAGGCGATCCTTCTGCCTCAGCCTCCCAAGTAGCTGGGTCTACAAGTGTGCACCACCACATTTGGCCACTTTTTTTGATTTTTTTGTAGAGACGAGGTCTTGCTATGTTGTCTAGGCTGGTCTTGAACTTCTGGGCTCAAGTAATCCTCCTGCCTGGGCCTCCCAAAGTGCTGGGATTACAGGCGTGAGTCACCATGACCAGTCAGAATGCCCTTCCTTTTGCTTTTCCTCTATTGCCACTGTCTTATTTCCCATTTCTCAGGATATTTCTCTCTGTTAAATAATAATGAGTCACTTAGATAAAATCATGTCTGGTTAGGTCAACTGCTTTGCTAATAGCAGTGTAGTAAACAACTTAACAACATGTAAATATTTCCAGAAGATCCCCCCCAACGAGTGCTATAATTCTTTTTTTTTTTTTTTTTTTGAGTTGGAGTCCCACTCGATCGCCCAGACTGGAGTGCAGTGGCCGCTCCCGGCCACCGCAGCCTCGACCTGCTGGGCTCCGGCGATCCTTCCGCCTCAGCCTTCCTAGTAGCTGGAATTACAGGCACGCGCTACCACGCCCGGCTAATTTTTTTGATTTATTGTAGAGATGAGGTTTCGTCTGCCCAGGCGGGTCTCGAACCCGCGGGCTCAGGCAATCCACTCACCTCAGCCTCCCAAGGCGGAAGGATCGCCGGAGCCCAGCAGGTCGAGGCTGCGGTGGCCGGGAGCGGCCACTGCACTCCAGTCTGGGCGATCGAGTGGGA